>JAQFXM010006896.1:0-12596 GCA_034693345.1 Entomobrya multifasciata | reverse complement strand
GCTTCAAGAAACAGATGAAATATCTAGGAAATTTTATGAAGCAATGTATCTCTAGGGAAAAATCTCTTCAAAAGGGATATAAGCCGGCTTAAAACTTGGTAATGAAAGCTATATGTGCCTTGCCCATGTCTGTCTATGCACTGTCAGCTCTTCAAAATCAAGAGCACTTCAAAGATGATGTGATGATACTTATGATGGACAAATGAACCGTTCATTAGTGGCTTCTTGATAAGTTAAAGTAGCCGTTTTTATTCATTTCTATCAATAAATATAATCATTATATTTACAAATATTTAATTCCATAACTTCCATCATCATGTTCTTCAATATATATAGAAATACAGCGAACCACTGGGATTACAAGTTTTTTAAATTCATTTCGATATTACACTACATATTATAGCAATTCAATTATATATTTACAAAATATCAGGAAGCAGGTATAAAATTTCATTACAAATATTCTATCATTTTTAAACATGAACTTAATATACTTATTCGAGATTTAAAATTTAATAATCATACATTCACTATAATGAATGTAATAAACTGAATTACATTACATTGAATTACACTGTATGTAACTTTAATACAAAAATATAAAGCTTCAAGAACTTAAGACAAAACACGAATATGTGTATTATATATGTATACATTGAAAAAAGTTTGTATTAAAAATATACGGTTTGAAATAATAGCTGTTTATAAATTCATAGTATATAACACATAAGTTATAATTTATTTCAGTAAAAGTCGGAAGGTACACGCTTTAAAATAAGGTACATGCACAATGATTGCGTACAGAAATTGCAGCTTTTATAGATCATTTTGTGTATCATAATATTCATTTTAAATTTTAAGCATAAATATAGAATCATGCGATGATAAATGTCACCGTAAGCTTAAAAAAACATCACTGTAAATGTTATTTTCCAAATACTTCTGGTGCTTATTATTTGGGAAACATGAATGCACATAAATTAATATTACACAGTATAGATATTAGATTAGTTACAAAAGAACACAATATAATGATTTTCATTTATGTTGTTTGTATTTAAATGGCTTAATACTCCTAGTCTGTTCGAATATAACAGTTCGAATACTGATATTCTATTAAAATAGTTCCCTCACATAAAAATGCAGTATTTATCAGTTCTTATAATTATAGTTAGCGAAAACAAAATATCTCTATCAAAACACCAAATTTTGCTATAAATTTGAAACATTATTATACCTAGCAGTATTTATCAATTTAAAACTCATCCATTATTATGTAAGTTTAGATCAAAGGTTGTATAACTGGCATATATGTAGTATAAAAATCTTTCAAAACAACAAACGATTTTACTGACATTTTGACAGTTCGTATACCTAACACTGAACTTTGGTATCAGCGAATAATCGATGAGCTTTGCTTCCGAATAAAAAGCAACTTCATAAAATAGCATTGGTTTTTAATACAAAGTATGTCAAGATTATGAAATATGCCAAAGTGCCAACTAGCTACGGCTACAACTACAAACTAATACTTGAATACCTTACCTTGAGAAATTGTACTTTCTCCTCAGACAAAGATACTTAATAATGTGGCCATATCAATATATCTAATTAAAACTTTTCATAGTGAAAATATTATAAGAATCATAAACTATTTATTTATTAAGTGGCATGCATATTCTTAAGTCCTATGCATTTCATATATGCATACATATTCTTAAGTACTATGTAAAAATACAGAACTGTGCGTATACATGTATGTTTAACTTTCACAATCGCAATACACATTTTAAGCTCAAATTTACCACCCTTCTCATCGAAGATTTTGTGTAATGCTACATAACATGTGTATTTCAAATAAATTTTTTTTGCCATCCCCGCAGTAAATCTCTTTTAACATTTGGCAGTTGCCTGTCAAACAATAATATAAATCATCACATGACCTATAATCAACGTATACATCTACACTTTCACATGTATGAATGAGTTCATGTTCAAATACCAACTGCAATTACTAGAGTATTATACGGTCAAGCACGATCTTTTTCTCTTTCATTCACTCGATAGACTCCTAAATTAATGACTTGTCATAATGAAGGTTGTTATCATCATTTTCTATCACTTTTCTAATAAAACTATGTTTTAAGAGTATTTATATACAAATCAACTATAAATAAACAGAAAGGAATATTGAATACTTTTACCCCATAATAATTATTAGTACAACAAATAACCTAGCCCAAGTCGAAGTCTTTCACGCGGAACGGTAAGCCTAACCTTACTACAGAATAATTGCTTATCTTCTTAATGAGTGTGTATAATTCATTTAAATACTATCATCACAGTCACAACCTTCCAGATCGACAGCTTTAATTAAAGTGAATCGATAACTATTTTAGCCAAATATGTAAAACCTTCAAAATATATATGTACCAACAACAAAGTACTATCAACTTTCACCAAAATAAGACCGAAGGGAAATGTCACTTACAAAAATTCTCATTTTCGTGCTCACCAAGTTTGTTAAATATTCATACAAAATTAAGCCTTCATCTATTATATCTTAGAACTGCAGTACATAGTGCTTTCTCCCGACCAAGTTCTCTAAAATGAAAACACGCATATGCTAAAAATGAAGAATGATGTATCACATTTAAAATGTATACGCAGTATATCATTAATGGACAAACCCTGTCCTAATTTAAATATGCATACATCACGACATGTGAATCCACTCAATAACATGTTTCAAGCATACACATACTTTTATGATAATGATGATTAATAAGCTAAAAATATATATCTTTTTAGATCATACGTGATACGTAACATTGAACCTTGCTTACGTTTGTCCGGGAACACCATAATATTGAAGCAGATGAAACCATGAAAAATCTATAGTAAAATCTTAATTGTAGCATTTAATTACTTTGCCTGACGTGCCAACTAAATCAGCACCCATGGGACTATTTTCCGGCAAAACGATGAGACTGGTTACTGTACACTCATCCATTGACTCTTCCATCCCACTTTCTACCATGTCGCTAGGATAATTATGCGAATTGTTTGAACGGGTAGTGTAATCGTTGTTATTATTAAAATTCAACACAACAGTGTCGTCGTCATCATTCTCTCTATGAGTCTTTATAGTTTGTAACAAGCCAGGCGTGTTTGCTGGAGCAACTTTCGTTGGCGACTTTTTGGAGGGACTCGAGTTTTCACTTGAGAAAAGCTTCGATGGACTAGAGGAACAACTGTTACTATACCTGCTACTAATTTTAGAAAAAATCTCTCCAACTTTTGTTGAGTACGTCTTGTTGGGAGAGTGTTGCCGACTACTTTTGTTACTACTCTTTTCATGCTCACTGAAACTGGTCTCTTCTTCAATGAGACTCGGACGGCTTCTCCGTCGAGATAGTTGGTGTTGATGACTATTTTGAGTTTGCTGCTCACAACTTTTGTCTCCTGCGGTATTCTCAACCAGAACGGCTGCAGGAGATATGGTGGCATGACTATCTAGAGTAATTACATCACTAGTTTGGTTTTGGTTCATGGCGGAATTTGTTATTGAATTGGAACTTAGTTTGCTCCTTGCACTCCCTGAAAAACTTGATGACAAATTCCTTTTCTCATATTTGTGACCTTGAATATGATGACCTGATAATAGAGCTGTGGATGATGATGTTCCAGACAAATTGCCGTAATGATCATTACGGGGATCATCGTCAACACAATTTTCTTGTACAGCTGCAATGATTGTTGTGGTACCTTGTGCAGACGTTGTTTCTACCGCTGTAGCTGCTGCTTTAGGATGATAATGGGTTGCCTTTGCACTCATTGGTCGTAAGGGAATATGTTCATGTTCACTGCATAAGTTAACATGAATGTTGGCAACACTCGTTCCGTTGTTAATGTTGAGAACCCGATGATTTACAACTGTAGTTTGTGTTTCCCAAGTGGATTTCCGTTTGCTCATCATTCGATCCGAGTTTTCCCAGTTTGAACGATTCATTCTACCAGCACCGCCGCGACCCAAGCTTCCATTCCCGTAACGACTATCATTTCCATAAAGCTGCCCTTGATTTCCACTGAGACTTACGCATCCCGCACAAAGACCCCCATGTCCACCACCAGCCAGTGTGCCACCCATGCTGAGACGTCCACCACGAGAGGGTCGGTTTCCAGACTCGTCACAAAAGCAGCAAAAGAGATGATCGTTAAAATGCTGTGTGTGTGTTCGTCAAATCAAGATGATTCACAGTGTTGTCAGCAAAGAGAAAACGATGCCAGGGGGAAAGAAAAGAAAAAATGAAAAGAATCTATTACATTTTCCATTATTCTACAATAAGTATGCATGAAGTTTCCCACACAATGTACTACTTTTTATTAATAATGTGGTTTTATAATGCAACCAGTAACAGGAAAAAAAGTTTTTGAATGGAAAAAAATCACGTTAGTGTCGAGCCGAAAGAATGTAATTGAGAGTATTGTGAAATGTATTGCATTTCACAATCATCATATCATGTTTTAAGTTCATTTCCACGAATCGTGACGAAGCCTGAAGACTGATGTGGTATTTTGTTTCTACCAAAATAATACTAGAATTTCTTATTTAGTTTGAAACTTGAAAGAGCCGAAATCAGATTAACTTGAGATATAAAACTTTTTCAGAAGGTGATATGAAGAAATACTTCGGCTAAAAGATATTGTAAAATAATAGGAAGGGATAGATGAAAAAGAAAACTGTAAGTAATTTTGTAATTCAATTTTTTCGTGTCTCCAGAGAATGAAGTGTGCGCTCAAGACCCATAGTCAAACACATCAAAAATGTATGATCATATCATATATTATATCTCTTTGGTTTAGTAGCCATAAAAGAAAATAGGAAATAACGAAAAACTTTTTATAGTGTATTTTGCTATATAATTTATACTTTGCTACATACCTTACGAAACGTTCCACTGACACAATACAATGTGATGGGGTTGATGCATGAGTTCATGAAGCTTAGACAAAAACCAACAATCCGGCAAATGTTCCAAAACGCGTTGAATGAGTTTTCTGAGTCCGGGTAGAAGTAGAAGAAAAGGAGGAACAAGTGATGAGGGAAAAAACATATAGCAAAAATGACAACGAAAGAGAGAATCATCTTTGCAACCTATTAGATAAAAGAGAGAAAAAAACACCTGTATAACTAACAAAATCCTCACATCAAAAAGTTTCCACGTGTGAAAATAAGTAGCTGTTTCATATCTCATCAATTTTGTAACTGGGAAAGTCGGAAGCTGATTTTTCTCTCTCTATTATACCACTTTCTACTTCGCTAGTGCAACATGCATGAGGGTGTTTTCCATATAATAATATGGTTAACGTTGACACAATATTTTGGTTGTGACCGTGTTTGAAAAAGGATAAGGTCATAGTCCTCATGTTATAAAAGATTGCATGCAGTAATTTCAATTATGCATAAAATGATAGTAGCCTACCGCATTTAAAAACTTAACATTCAGTTGGTTCAAGAAGACATGAGCATAAATATGTGCGTACGAATCAAGGAGGAAGAAGATCGTTGAAGTACATGCAAGTCAAAAGATTTAAGGTCACTACTTTGCTTGACGAAGCGTAAGAATGAGAGATAAACACATTTGCATAAATATCAAGCTACGCTGTTTTTACTAATTATACAATACGTCTTAGGAACTGTCGTATTCAACGAGGTCATGCCAGTCAACTTTCGGGTCCAAATACCACCTTACCATCAAAGCATATACAAAAACATAGAGTACGTTAATATTTGACTTAAGCTTTTTAAAAATGTGATCGAGTAAAGTCCATCAGTACTATAAAAAAACTACCTATACTTCACTTTCAAGAAAGTTGTGAAAAGGGGGATATAAAAAATCAATTACATTTTAACAACAGGATATATACATACAAGTTAGCTTAGATAACGACAAGGAAAATAAAATAAAACTGAACAATTCGTAGCAACTTTTTATGTTCATCCTTTTGAAGAGTGATGAAGCGCATTGAACTGTCTAACCTGTTGACAGTTTACCAAGCACATACACATGTATGATCTTTAGAAAATAGATATGAAAATTGTGCCATTAAATTTTTAAAATTAATAAAAAGGAATCAACATTTTGTCGTCAGACGTCAAACAACATTTGTTCCTATGTTCTTAACAAATTGAGCTATGTCGCGTTGTCGATGTTATACGATCTACCTTTCATTTTAAAGAAATGATCTTTCTGGCAACCATCAAAAGGTATAGTTTCATGAAACGGTGTAAGTTTAATACACATAAAACATTCTACGAATATGTTCAAGTATGTCAGAGAAATGATTTCAATGATATATTCCATAAAATTTTATCTTCTTCATAAAATAAGATAACGACTTGAACATCAACTTCATAACGGAACAGGTAAAATTCACGTTGAGGATATATCCTCTCTAAATGCAAGCCAACTTATTCTGAGTACAATTACTGAAAAATAGCTATTTTTATTTTATTTTTATTTCAATCCTGTCTCGTTCTCAAATATCCCCAATCAAGATCCAAGACATATCATCGAAAAAAGTTTTAACCTTCATATAATAAAGTAGCTAAAAATAGAGTACATGTGACTTGTACACTTGACGAAATGTGATACTTATGATATATTTATGTGATGTCGGTTATTTATCTTTGAATTAGTTGCATCCTTCAAACTCAACGTATAAAAAGTATTTATTTTATGTGATGATATATCCATTCAATTAGGGATATCATCAAGATCGTTTTTATTTGTTCTTTTAAACGAATGAATGGAAAGTCTTCACAACATTTATGAGATTTTCAATTTTTATAACAGACATACAGACAAGCCGACTCAAACGTGTTTTTGCTTTTGCTAACAATCAAGCAAGTAAGTGAACAGAAAATGTACGATGCTCAGAGAAAGTCGTATCAACTCAGCAAAAAGGAAAGCACATGAAATTTTATAAATCTAGTAATTGTAAGCAAGGGACTTGGGTTCTTGCGATAAGATATACGACAATTGTACAAAACAAAAAAGGCACGTGTTCATACTGCACAGATTTTGCGTGGGAAGCTCTAGGGGATACGAATAAAAGAAGATACACTGTTGGCAATAAGGAAAAGTTTTTGGAGCACAAAAAATACAAAATTAGAAACCCTGCAGAGTATATCCTCAACAAATCCTGCAAAACTTACGATTAGCAGTCTTGGTAAAAGCCTCGGATTACATAAAAGTTAGCCATCCATTTAAAAAAGCAGAAGCAAAGCAACATTCAACTGTACATGCCCACAAGTTTTTTATCGTCACCACATCACCTAGCTTCATTCCAAGAAAATTTCTACATGTGAATCGTATGCAGATAGATAGTCAGATTACTTTACTTTTCCTTGGAAAGTCTAGCCAATATGCGAAGAACAAAAAATAGCAAGCATTTTAAATTTTCGTACAAGCGAGCTGAACTCAAAGAGAGAGATATACAGAGATGAGCAGGCGGTGAAGTACTACTGTCACATAGATGATTACAAAGTATAGTTTATTGAGTATGACCTTTTTCCTTGCTTGGATTTGTTTCGCTTGTCCCTGTGCTTCTCCAGGCATGTTCCTTGTAGAAAGTACCAGATGACGAGCCATGATTATGTAGAATGTTGCAATAAAAAACAATGGGACCGCATAGTACACAAGGAAGTGGAACATTACCATCACCTACAAACAAGAAACAGAAAAGAGGAGAAAGTAAATAAAAGTCTCAAAGATTAGTTTTTCGCTCTGTTGATGCAATAACCATACTTTGTGTAGCATTATTACCAGAATGCCCCAGTCCCGTTCAGTTTTTAATAAAAAACATGTTATAAAATGATAATAATATGGTTTATTTAGTACCAACATGAAATTAAACGAGAATGATCGACATTACGACTACCACGAATCATGTACTTGTACTTGTGTGTGGGTGTTGGTAAAACTACGAATTTTTGCCTAAACTAAGACCTCAATGGAGAGAAGAAGATATCAGTTTATTTGTACAATTGGTTGAAATGAAAATGTTGATGAGACATATGGACATGAAAAATGAGACAAAAAACAATCAGCAAGCAAAATTCTAAATTAAGCGAAAGGGTTGAATAGAATTGTATAGTATTGAATGAAATCTATTCAACGAACCTACACAACATTTATTATCATTCTCGTCACACCTCATAATCATGAGTTGAATGTATGCTACATGTACAGAATCATCAACTGAAAATATTATTTTTAACGCTCCAGTTGTTTGGGTACGGACGGCACCATGTTTCCCGACCTGGACTCCTTCTTGCAGTACACAGTACAGCGCAGTTAACATTTAATCAGCACAAGAGCATGTATGTGACACACTATTTATTAATGAATTTGTCCTTCGTAATTACGATGGCTTTATTTGCATTTTTAATTTGAACTATATTGCTGCTCTAGTAGTTTGTTGGACAAAATTATTAAAACGTCAGCAAAAATTTCAGCTTTCATGATAAGTGTTTTATTGTGTGCATTTAAAAAATAAGGTTGAGAAATGCTTTGGTTTTTTATAAGTTCAAGATGGGGTTGAACCTTCACAGAAATAATTAGTGAAATGTTTAGTTTTGTTTTTAATCAGAAATGTAGAATTTTCCTAAAAAAGTGTTTTCATTGCATAAAATGTTCTTGAAGTTCAATTATTTCGGGTAAATGGGACTGCTCTTGATTTTCTGTTCAGTTTTAATCAACTGTTAATGGCACTACAGCAGTGCATCGTGTATCCTTTCTCTATAGATAAGAGAAGTAAAAATAATTACGCTAAAACCAATCTACTTCTCACCAAAGTAATACATCATGAGGTGGTGACTACTCGTGTAGATGATTTTCAGGTAAATACTTTTATCTGCTATATTGCACTCGTTTTTCATGAAATTGGAGGGGAAGTCCTGTACTTAGCTTTGGACATTTTTTGGACTACACACATAATGTGCTGTTGTACATACGTAGCTGTTTAGCAAAAATAATGACCATTACAGAAAATGAAAGTCTATGTGTTAAAAACAAGGCGATTTATATTTTCATACAATATCGTGTTTCAATTCAAGTATTATGTAACTTTGGCGAAAAAAAACTTAACGTTCATACATAACACATATATACATACTACATTACATGTAGTTTTAAAGTTTATTCAAGGAAAGTAAATCGACGAAAGCTAAACTTGACACTGCCATTTATGTGGCAAACATAAAATACAGACATTTTGAAATAGTACTCGTACATTCGATTTTTGATTTACAAAGAACTCCATCCAAGTCTGGTTTTCAAAATAAACAAAACGAATTTCATTCTGTCTACTTTTCACTAGCCGAGTTCAGTCTAAATGTGTTAAATGATGTGTGAGTAGATGTTATATTTTACCTCTCTTTGGTACGTTGAAATGATTGTGGCCTATTAAGGTATTTGACATTGTGAGGTAAAAGAGGAAAGTATACTTACACAACCGTTACACAACCGTCTTGTGTGCAATAAGCTAAATCATTTTTAGTTACATAAGATGTGATACACGAAGAAACATTTACATTTGATACCACTGCAAAGTGATTTTTTGTTTACATTCTTTGCTTTCGTTTTTTTCTTGCTTTTTATTGGACATTCCTGGAAACTGCAGCATACAAAACCAGTACACATCAAATGCGTAGGCGATAAGTCCAACTCCTGAATTAATTTTGGGATAGTGAAAGCGTTCTACCTCAGCTCAGAATAAACCAATCTTTAGCAGCTTTACTTCTGCTCAACAAAGCAGAGTAGCCATCATTAAATGTGAGCAAATAGGGTTTTCTCATGAAGTAGTTTGGTATAATGTAAACGCAGAAACTACGCCATAAAGCTTATTAAGACTTCTATTTTTAAAGTAAATAGAACGAATGGAAGATCAAAAATTACAAGGTATACTATGTGACCTATAATGAATTACTTTTGGGGAAAAGCTAATTTCTTGAAAGCTTTTACTTTCTGATGTTATTGAATATTGAACAAAGCTATGGTGAAAATGACTTTCTAGAAAGCCGTCTTTTTTGCTACTTTCTTCCGGTCGTAGAGAATTGTTTACTAAGGAAGATGAAGTGGATTGGCATATTATGTAAACATCTTATATATATATATACGTATACATTTACTGACTGAGTTCCTTCAGTCTGCAACCACACTCATAAAAATGACATCAAAAGAGTTGGGAAATGATGAATCCTTTGGGCTCTTTGAATAATAAAGTCGAATCAATTTGTAGACTACACACGAACAGAAAGCGAGGAAATGTGAAAGTGGACACGTCAACGGAGTGTGCGACGTTGACAAATACTTATTCTTAGAATTATTTCACGAACCTGTGCATAAGTAGGTCCAAATTCGGTTGGGTATGGATAGCAAACCTGAAATGTTCTTCCTTCATCAAATTCTTCTTCCTCTTCTTCTCCCTCTTCTACCTCTGGGAACACTCGTACATAAGAGTAGAGAGCGGAGGGAAGGGCAACCAAAATTGACAATATCCAAATGCCTGTCGTGAAGAAAATAACAAGCAGCATAAATACACATATATATTTCCTAAAAAAGTTAATTAAAGTATATGAACCAATGTTTAATACATTCGTGTTATGCTACTTCCTTTTCTTTATTGTCATTCTATATAAAAATCATTACGTGAATAACACACTTACCAATAATAGAAATAATAGTAATCCTTGTCGCTCTTCTTCCTGTTAGCTTTCTCATAGGATCAACAATAGCAAAGTATCTATCAGCAGATAAAGCAGTCAAGGTAAACACCGAAACGCCAACGGATAAGTCCTTGATGAACTCTGAGAACTTGCATACAACCAGTCCATATGGCCATGAATCCACTATAAAAATATTTTCGTTAGAGAGAGAAAATGTGTAATCAGAATCACTTATATTTAATACTTTTTTCAGAAAATCTATTCATAACGACAAAAATAGCTCAATTACAGAGATATACAAGTTGCCTTTTTAAAAACTTCAGAAAAGCCTAATGTAGACATTTTTATATTTGCTTACCCGTGTATACTGTTGAAGTGAAGGGCACACAGAACAGGATAACCAGTAAATCTCCAATAGCTAAGCTAACAATGAACCTGTAATGAAGCATTAAAACACGTCATTTTTACTGGCAATTAAACAAACTATGATCCATTTCCTATTTTTTTTAAATTACGAACAAAACAAGGACTCCAGGTTTTTCTAACGGATGTACTTACATATTTGGAACGTTTCTCATGGATCGGTGCTTCATGAAGATGACAATCAGGGTGCCATTACCAATCACTCCGATGATGAAAATAATGGCAAAGAGTACAGGTACAATGTATGTTTCAGGTCTCATGCTCATTGGTATATAATCCATTGTATCGTTCATCAAGTCGTCGTACTGAGAGCCTTCCGGTATGGGTGGTAATGATGCTGACGGATAATCTAGAGACGATAATGATCCATTTGCTTTCATTGGCGTGAGATTGGTTTGTCCTCCCATTTTCATGTTGCTCTCGATGTACTCAGATGTGTTTAGTAAAGCCATTGCAGAAAATGTACCAAACGGTTGGGAATGATGATGATGATTATGGTGATGGTGGTGGAGATTCCCACCGTTTACGTAGGAATTCTCGTAACTTCCATGAGGACTGGAAGTTGTTCCTATGTCTTCCAAGGACTTCATCGCCTCAATGAGAACTGCATCTTTTGTATAATCCATCTTTTTGTTTGAAGATGACTCAGCCTTGAAGGTATTTTCGCTACTTTATTTTGTTCAGTGGGGTGACTTTCAATTTAATAAGTTTTTGCGGGGATCAGAAGCAAGTGAAGAAAAAGACACCATACGGCGATTTGAATTGAGATTGAAATAGTGAAAATTTATTTCTTGCACAAAAACTCACTATGAAAAATATTTTACTCTTGATATCAAATAAGTTCTTTTTGAAAACTTATTGTTTTCAATATCTTGATCTTATTCCTATGATTTTATTCTTATAAATCTGGCCGGTATTTGCACCAATAAAGTTTGCAGTAAAATGGAACTTTGATTGTATTTTTCATATTAAAAACTATCTTTCGTATTTTGGGTTATTGAATATTGCTGCAACGTGCAGCATACTTACTCCACATCACTTTCACTCGTTGAAATTCTTAAGTAACTTTGTTCACAAGAAATATGAGATGTGAATAAATGCTGTTTGGTTCTGTGTCAAGAAAGTACAACACTTCTCAAAATCATTGAAAGATTGAAGAATGTTTTATTTGTCTATTTCATTTCAATTGTCACGTTGAATAATGTTCACCTTATAAAAATATTGGGAAGAATTTGGAATATGATTTGACGTATGCCATTATCTCTTCGGATGATGCTATTATTACAAATGACGTGTTGTAACAAACCTGTCTTCCTTCTTCTTTCAATTCAACGAGACGTCATTGTAATGTGAATGGAAGGCGGATGTTGTTTCAGGTATTACTTCTTGGAACTTGGGAATCCATATGTGTTAGTAGCTAAATTATGATGCAGGCAGT
>JAQFXM010006895.1:0-12599 GCA_034693345.1 Entomobrya multifasciata | reverse complement strand
ATTTTTCATTTGTGTCTGCAACCACTAACACGTTTTCAAATTGACGAACTTTTGGGTATGGAACATTATAGTAAAAATTTGTTTCCAACTCATCTTGAGTAGTAGTCCACCCCATACCATCTGGATATGGTGCCACTATATTGCACAAATTTATTTGAGTATCCTTTCGAACAAATTTAGTTATTTCATCGTCCCAAATTTTACACACGACACGATAATGTGCAAGGGTGGTCAAGGAATTGCCTTGAACCTTAAGGTATCCGAAAATATTTTCCAAAATCTGAAATAAAATAAACTTGAGTAATTGTAATTATAGTTATAAGGATTAGTTGATTATAATTGAATAAAATTCCATGTTTTTATAATTTTTTATTAGAGTATTTAGTCAACTTTTTTTAAATACTTACCAAACCATTTAATAGTGGATGTCGTTTATCCGTTTTAAGACAAAATTTATTTTGTTCGTTGTTTCTCTTCAGGCGTTTTGATCTTCGCATCGGTTCCATTGTGATAATAATAAAGTATATAACTTTAAGTGCACGGAGGTTTAAATTTGACCGTAGAAAATGTTAATTAATTTAATTACGAGTTTGAAATATTTCGATAATATTTGTGTGAGAAATTTGTGTGACAAAAAATATAGAGGGAACATCTGTTCGAGCAGAAAGTATTATGGGTGAAAACCGAATGAAATGAATCAATGCAAAGGGAAAGTGAAGTTTGGCATGGGAAAGGGGTGCATTTCTTCATGAGTGTTATACGCAGGCTTCTATGCCCGAGTGAATATATGAATACCTACACCACTTCATCGGTTTGATAGATACCCTTTAAAATGATCATATATGTATGTATGAGAATAAGTTTTTGGGGATCGTTTCTATAGCCAAAACTGTGCGACAAGAAAGTCTAAAGGGATGTGCGTGTAGTATAGAAAACTAGGGTGGAAAATGTTACACATAAAAAGGTATTGCTCCAAAACCAAAAGGGGGTAGCTTTTCACAGACGTATATCTTTGGCTTGTATTCCTTCGTTCATAGAAAAGTCCCAAAAATTTCATATCTAGAGTTATGCATTTGGACATATTCGGTACTGTTCATTCATATAGTTTCTCAGGGGAATGTTTTTAAAGGAGGTTAAAAGGCCAGTTGACTTACCACCCAAGAGATCTCCGCAAAACACGATAGGAATAATCTTGTCAGCATTGGTAAGATGCACAAGTATAAAAGTAGCATAAATATCTGATGTAATATAAGTAAACTGAACATGAAATTACAGAATCTTGCATGGAACAAAGTCGTATGTTCAATTTGATTGATGCCCAGCAAAAATATTGATTTTTTGATAGTCTTTACCAGCAAACTTAAATAGTTATGTGGTTTTGGAACCAAATAGAAGGATGAAAGCATTGCTTGAAAATATTAAAATTCATTTGCATTTATGAATGTCAAAACATCCAACAATCGGTCGCAGTACTGAATGCATTTTCATGAGATACAATTAACCGTAGTAAATTATAAATTGAAAACGTGTTAAAAATATAGATACAAAATACTTTATTGATTAAATCCACAAATTTGTGGGAAAATTCAATTTAAATTTATTTTATCATGAAATTCTTAAAGGCTTTACCATAATACCTCTGGCTTACAGTAATAATAAAAGTGACTAATTGAATCAAACAGTAAATCTAAAAACGGATTTTAAATTTGTTTTTACCAATGCTATGCTAACGGTTAAATTCAGTAAAACTAAATCAAACTAAAATCTATTAGAAATTAGAAATAATGTACCCATATACATAAATTTCACACCATAAAGATTTAACATAACAAATAGGCACATCACTACAAATGATAAAGTAACAAACTGTGCAGATGAACTCGCATCACGTAAGATCTTCTGGTTTGACCTGAACATGAACCTTATCAAATTACAAATGCATACCTAATTTTTTCTATCAATGTAGGTTTTAATCTTTAGGGTTATCCTGAAACCTATTTCTAAAAATATATTCGATATGACCACCGCACATAAACAATTGTCCCATTCTTTATAAAATTCAAAATTTGTTTGACCTATTCTGGTAATAAGATGCTACATTATATTTAAGAATTAAAATATGATGCTGTTCATTCAACATTTAAACTACAAGTTGTGGTCTCAGTCATTATGTTCATCTTGGTTGGGAAACAGTGTTAACCAATTCAACAGAAGGAATGTGAGACAAGCCGGTAAGAAATTTTGTCTTTTCCTGCCTGCTAAAGACCTAAAAAAATAGATTTGAGTAAGTATCACATATTTTACTTTTCCGTATAAAACAAACGTATGAAGTTAAACTTACTCGAAAATTAATCAGTTTGAGCGATGTCAAGTTTCCCCCACAAAATGATTTTGCTGTCATACAAAACGGTAAATTGGACATGTTATTCAGCTCCAACGACTTCAGTTCTAAAACCCCCAAAAACACATTACAAAAATTAGAGTTCGACTTGAAATATATCAAACATTTACGTCAACTAATAAAATTATTTTCAAGTTACCTTGAATATTAGTAGTTTTCCAAAGAATTACCGTTTTGCTCCTTCCAAATGACTGCTGTGCTCTAACTTGGTCAACATATTCAAAAAAGGAAATCTTCAGTCGTGTCACCCTTGACATTTCTAACTTTCCAAAAAACCCATAAGTACTCTGTCCAAAGCTCTCTAAAACCAGTTCCATTCGTAAAAGATTTGGAAACCAGTTTAAAAGCATCTCCGCTTGCCTTCCAGAAATGCGTGCAGAAAGCTTTAAATCCTTCAAGGCAATATATGATGCTGATGTTGCATTCCCAAAAAATCTGTTAGCATTCCAATGTGAATTCAAGCTTCCTTCTAACCGAAACATTTCAAGATTGGGAGCATTCTTCCATAAATTTTCAGAAGACAAATTACAAAAGACAATATTTTCATGCACAAACGTCTTCAGCTTAGGCATAACAGGTAAATTTAGTTCAACAGCTACTTCCAAAATTTCTCGCTTAACCGAAAGTCCACTAAATTCTAAATGTTCCAAAGTGTTCGAGAAACACGATAAAATTCTTTTCAACTCGTCATTATTCCCGCTAACATGCAATCCACCCAATTTGATCCTTGACAGCGGAAATTTAACCTGAGCAATTACATTAAGTCTCTTCAGATATTTGGAAAGACACTCATTCAACTCCAAACTTTTCAGAGAGGATTGCCATTTGCTGTTACGAATGTGAAGGAATGATACAAAAATGTCACAATCCGATTCGTCATTGAACCCATCAACGGATAATTTCTCAACATTGATTTCTTTCATGATTTGTCCAACTATTCCTCCATCTGTATCGTTTATCTCTTCTAATAATTCTGCCGGTAAACTTTTATTTTGTACTGAGTTATTGGCAATGTCTTCAAATTGTATTGGGCTGCTTGATTTCAAACCATGATTGTAAATGATTTTAACAATATCCTCACTGAAAACATATATACAGATGTAGTTTGCGCTGATACTCATCTTTTCTGAAATGTTATCTGAATTGAATTCTTTAGGACACAGGGAGAATGACATTTTTTCCAAGTCAACCGAAATTTTAAGCTCTTTCAGAAAATTTATGTTAAAGTTGCTTCATTTTGTACAAACAAACTTTCAATCAACAGACTTCCCACAAATTTTACATCGCGTAACTCCAGGTATTCCAAGTTGGGGCACCATTCCTTCATAATGCGTTCCAAAAAATGGTTCTGGCAGAAGCATGTCAAAGGGCACGAAAAAACAAGACGTTTCAATTCTGGTCCCGCATTTTGAAACCAGTCAATCCAGGTTTGGTTCCTTAGTTTATCGCATGTGTCTGTAACCACTAACAAGTTTTCAAATGGACGAACTTGTGGGTATGGAACTTTATAATGAAACGGTCTTTCCAAGTTATTTTGAGCTACAGTCCACCCCATACCAGCTGGATATGGTCTCAGTAAATTACACAAATTTATTTGAGTATCTTTTCGCACAAATTTGGCTATTTCAGTGTCCCAAATCTTACAGACGACACTGTATTGTGCAAGAGTGGTCAAGGCATTGTCTTGACCTTTTAGATATCCGAAAATATTTTCCAAGATCTGAAATAAAATAAAATTTCATTCATTACTATTGGTACTCGAACATTAAGTTAATATTTTATAACTACTTTTTTTGAAATACATACCAAACCATTTAATAGTGGATGTCCTTTATCTACTTTAAGAGTTAGTTTAATTTGTTCCCTGTTTTTCAGGCGTTTTGAACTTCGTAGAGGTTCCATTGTGTTATTAATAGTTTAATAAGAACTAAAGTGGTTGTAACTTAAAATTTGAGCGTAGTAAAATTATTTGGCTTGGTTAAAAGTTGAAAAAACAAAAATGTTTTTGTAGCAATTATTAACTGAATGATGTCCAGCAATGCAAGTGGGAAATGAAGACTGTAAACGAAAACAGGCCTGAATTGAATACAAGCAAAAGCCAATATCTGATAATGAACCCACAGGCTTTGTAGTAATCTCCCAGTTCCTATCCTATCTATGTTTGAAAAACTTATGTAATCGAAATGTAGGAGCTCGAGAAGAACTCTGAGCTCGTTATCAAATTTTGGCTTCTACTTGCGTGCATAAGTGAAGAGAAATTGGTTTTCTTCCTGCATGTATTACACAAGCTTTTATGTCAGCGTGCAAAAGTGAATGCATGTATATACCATTCATTAAAAGTATTCAGGTACATTTATGTATTTGATTTCGTTTTTTATCTTGTACTATACGAAGCATAACAGGAGGAAGTGCTTGTTGTATGATGAAATATTAAACTGGAAAAAGTTATGCATAAAAAGGTATTACTTCACAAACAACAGTGTACCTTTTAACAGCCGGATGTCTTAACTAATATATGTTCATTCAGAGATAACTATGAAAAAATTCTTTGTTTGAGATTTGCTGTTCGAAATATCCCGTAGTGTTTATTTATATGGTTTCTCAGCGAAGGAATGTACATAAAGGGGAACTAAAGGTCCAGTTGCCTTAACATGCAAGGGATATCTTTAGGACATGATAGTTATAATTTTGTAAACATGTGTAAGATGCACAGGTATAAAAGCATGCATACATATGTATGTCACATTACATATGTAAACTGAACATGAAATCACAAAATCTCTCATGCAACAAAGTTGTAAGTTCAATTTGATTTATGGCCACCAAAAATGCTGAAATTTTTCCGATGATCTTAACCAGCAAACTGGAATAGTTCAGCTGTTTTGGAACCAAATAGAAGAATGAAAGCAATGTTTAAAAATATAGAAGTTTGTTGGTATTTATGAATCCAATATATCCAACAGTTTGCAGTATTGAACTTCAGGTAACTAAGGTTACTTGAAACCAGGATATTATTTTGTTTCCTAATATGTATTTATGAAGGTGAACGACATAAACGTGATTGACTAGTAAAGAAATTATTCCACTGGTAACCCATTCTATTATAAAGACATTTCATATGGAAATGAAAACTATGAATACGGGGTTATAAACAATAGCTGTGTTTTTAAATGCGAATTTTGGTCAATCTCCATCGTAAAGATAATAGTGATGGACAGTTAAATGCTTATTTTAAAAATATTGGCATCTATAAGAATCTCATTCTCACTAAAACGAGCTGTCAAAGCGCTTGAATAGATTTTTGATTATCCAAATGAGTTGATTTAGCCGTAAAATGAGAGGAAGAATACAATATTGATATTAGGACAACATATGGTCGAGCTTTATATCCACTGCATGGTTTATATGATGGAAGTGATATTTACGCAATCACTAAAGGCCTGTTATCAAATCATTATGCCAATTAAATGTAAATGCTAACAATTAATGTTCTGCAATGTATGTTAATCGACCGAGCATAAAATGGTACCTTAAGCATGGTATGCGTAGGAAAACAAAGGGTACTAGGTATCGCATCCGCACACAAATAAATCATAAATAAAGACTCTTTGTGGTAACAAGATGCCAGATTCACTTACAAAAAATGTTGGAAATCAATTTTAGTAAATAAAATAAAAACCGTCCGTCCGTCCTCCGTCAACTAAAACTATCAACCAATTTATACTAACAATGCAGTTAAAACATTAATTCAGTACTCGTGTGAAGACAATACAACATATGTCAATCTAAAAAGTTATTTTTGTTAAAACTTTTATTATTAACTTACAATAAAGAACAGTAAAAATTCTTGCATGCCCGAAGAAGCATAAAATAAGTTGCTTTCTCATGATGATAAAAATCAATATAATACATATATTTAATAAAAAATCTTCCGATTTTGTCTGATTAATTAAGGGAAAAGGATTAGGTTCATGGTAAAATTTATACAAAATTAGATTTAATTGAAAAAAAACAACATTAAAAAGTACAACTAAAACAGTTTGTTAATTGATTTTAAAACATTGAAAATTTCAGTGGTGCATTTATTGGTACTATATGTATATCAAGTTTTAAACTTTATAAAACCATTTAATCTAATTAATTATTTAAAACACACAGAAACCCATTCTTCCTTACTTCCACAATTGATAACTAATTACGAAAAATGTAAAAGCAAAACTATTTTACAATTGTGATGTCATATTTGCTACTGTCATAAATCTGCTGATATTTTGTTCATAATATTCAACTCATCTTTTACATGAAATAAAAGTATTTGACCTTTCACTCCATTTCTTCAGTCAGGATGGTGATCTGTTTATTTATCAAGTGTTGATCAACTCAACAGAAGCAATTTGGGATAAGCTTTTCAGTAATTGTTTCTCATAATTTGGATCCATCTACAAAAATGCACTTGTTTTTAACCAAAACAATCATACAATAATAGCAAATATTTATAGTGACTTACTCGAAAATTAATCATCTTGAGAGATGTCAAACTTCCCATCAGAAAGGATTCTGCTGCCAAATGAAGTTGTAAATCAGTGCCGTTATCAAGTTCCAAAATTTGCAATCCTAAATAATTACCCAATCACAAAATAAATAACATGGTAAGTTAAAAAAATTAAGCATTAAAATACTGGAGATAAAATTTATAGGCACCTTTAATATTTTCTGGCTTCCAAAAACATTTCATTTGAAACTTTTCAGACAGTTTAAAATTGTCATTTGTAAGGCCCATAAAACCAACTTTGAGTTCTTTTACTTTAGACTTCTCCAGTTTTCCAAAGAACCCATAAGCACTAGTTCCAACGCTCCTTAAAACAAATTTAATCTTCACCAAATTTGGAAACCAATCCAACATCATTTCTGCCTGGTTTTCAGAAATTGGTACAACCATCATCAGATCTCTCATAGTCATACTCGATGTTGCAGACGTGTTTCTGAAAAATCTGTTAGCATCCCAGTTTGAATTCAAACGCCCGTTTAGAAAACACATTTCCAGATTGGGCGCATTGCTCCATAGATTCGTAGCTGTCACTCTACACGCAGTAATATTTAGGTGTGCAAATATCTTCAACTTGGGAAGAACTGGTAATTCCAGTTGACTTTCTGTGTCAATCGCTGCATTTCTCACGGATTCTCCATTATATTCTAAATACTCCAACGTGTCCGCAAAATAGGACAAACATCTTGTCATTTCGGCACTGTCCACAGTTAAATGCATTCCGTCAAGTTTTAACAAAGTCAGTGGAAACTTCATTTGGGCCAGTACATGAAGTTCTGGAACATATTCGGAAAACAATCTGTCCAATCCCAAATATATCAATGATGATCTCCATTTATTAGGTCGAAAGTGAAAGGAAATCACCAAATCACGACACAATTCGTAGTCGAGCCCACTAATGAGTAATTTTTTCAGATTAACTGCATTCATAAGTTGCCCGATTATTCCACCATCTGTTTCAGAAACTTGTGAATAGGTTGTTATTGTATTTTCAAACAGACCTCTTACATTTAGATTTTCTGGCAATACGACAAGTTCTCCTGCCATGTTAACAATTTGAGGGAATGCTGTTGTGTTTCCAGATTTCCAACCATAATGGCACATGTACTCTATTTGATGATCTTTCAAACTATTCTTCAGTCGATTTGAAAATGCATTTATGAATGGATCAAGTAGAGATAGGTCATCTGAAGGATTTGAATCGTTTTCAAGGTTTTTGTGTTTTTGACAGGGTGAGTACGACGCAACTTCATTGACGTCAATCTTAAGCTCTTTTAAACCCTTGCAAATTAAACTTGTATTGCTGTTTTCTATAAAAGTACTCTTCACCAATAGTGTATCCACACATTTAACATGCATCAAATCCAAACGCTCTAGATTTGGGCACCACCTGTTTAAAATTCTTTCTAAAAATTGGTTCTGGCAGGCACAGATCAAAGGTGACGAGAAGCAGAGAGTTTTCACATGAGTACCCAAAATGTGGAACCAATTCCCACAATCTGCGTTCTCCAAAGTTTTACACGAGTCTAAATTCATCAACACGCTTTCGAATGGTCGAACGTCTGGAAATGGAGCGTCAAAACAGAATAATTCTTCTGGATTTTCTATTGATGTAGTCCATTTCAGCCCAGCTGGATAAGGGACCATTATCTTAGCAAAATTTGTTTGGGTGTATTTTCGTAATATTTTAGTAATTTCTTGATCCCAAGTTTTACAAACCACCCGGTAATGTGCTATAGTGGTGGGAGCATTGTCTTGACCTTTCAGATATCCGAAAATATTTTCCAATACCTAAAGCAAATAATGCAGTATTATTATATGCTCAAAAATAGTGATATTTAACTACTACTTAAATTTGAATTCTTACCAAGCCGTTTAAAAGTGGATTTTCCCGATCCGGATCCACAGTCAAGTTGTCATGAAGACATTTCTTCATCAGACGCCTACATTTTCTTGGTTCTACCAATTCCTTATCCATTGTGCCAGGAAAGTATTACTGCTATTAAATTGCTAAATAAAATAACCAGTCGAAATTGGTAAAAATTCGTTTAAAGTTTTGAAATTTTTGGACAGGTAAAATAATGTTTACAAACAAGAAAAACACAGTTTTAGTACAGGTATGTGTAATAAATGCTTATTTATGACGAGAAAAAGCTTGCTTTTGGCTCAAAGCAAACACGCGAGTGCTAGATTACACAAAGACAGACGAAGGACAATAGCACGCGTAGGTATGTCATATATTATAAGCAAACCAAGAAGCATGTTAAAAGACCAAGTACCTCAAATTGTAGCAAGAAACTGTGCATAAAGTTAGAAGACCCCATACACAATAATGAATACTGCACTCCTTTGTACTGCATACTGACGCCAGCACTTTGACACTTTTATTTTCCGGCACATATATTCACACATGCATGTGTGCTTGTATGTATAGATGAGTTACCTTTGACAAGATCAAGTATACAATAATGCATACTGCATTTTTGTTTGCAGCATACAAATGCCGAAACGGTAGCATTATTTTTTTCCGTTTAAATTGTATTTTGTTCATGTAATACTTATATTACTGCCAGCAGAAAAACTGAAAGACAAAGTGTCGAAGATGCAATGCAAGCTGCCCAAATTCATACGTTTCTGACATAGCTACACCAAACTCATGCATATTTTATGAATCAATTCATAAAAAAAGTAGAGTAGAGTAGCTCCGCTGATGGAGGGAGCAGAGCAGCGGAGCTGCAAATCCCCTTCCCCTCTGCCCTGTGGACAGTGCATTCAGTGAATAGCCTGCGCGTTTAAACGTTAAATCGGGAGCATTACATGAACCTAGCTTCTCTTAAGTTGGCCATTCGGGATTTTGATTAATACATTCGTAATCGATATGCACCAGTTAGTATATTTTTAAGCTGTTATGTTCCTAGTAAGTTGGGTAGCATTCTTGCTGGTACACTCAACGTATATCCAAAAAAATATTTACTCGATGCTTTTCAAACCCGTAGCTTACATGCAAACTTCCTTTTAAAATACACGTTTCCAAATTGGGAGCACTACTCCATATTTTCCGAACTGACAGGCTAAATGATTTAAAACTTTCATGTACAAAAGTCTTCAAATTGGGAAAATATAGTAATTTCAATAGGTTCGTTAATTGTGTAGGTCTTGTTCCTCCATAATTTGCCACTGTGTTTATATTTCATCGCCGCTTCAAAATACGACAAAAATCATGAAATTGCGTCAGCTTCGTTGTCCGATTGTCTCGTTTTAGTTTGATTGTAGTCAATGGACAATTTACCTGGGCTATTACATGAGGACTTTGAAAAGATCCGGAAAGTGATTGGTCAAATATTTAAAGACAATCAAACTATATTTAAGAATGTAGATAACTAAAACAACTTCCGTTATCCACCGGTCATGGAAAAAGCCATTCATATTATAGGATAAATGCTCATTCTAAATACTTTCACAATGCGAGAAATAGATGATAGAATTTATGTGCAGTTTTAAGATAACTGCAAAAACCAAGACAAAACTACCCACGCTTTAAAAAATATACATATAAATACATACAAAGAAAAGGCATGATTTTTTATACACAAATTTATTTCAAATCATGTTTATATTACATACCAAAAAACAACTGTTTATTTAACAAAAAAAGATATTTATTAATATTAAATTACCTAATACCTTTACACAACATGTAAGTAACAGAAATTGTAATTCGAGTCTCAAACTTTCAAACATTATTGTTCATTTTATTAATTCATGACCAACAAATATTGTAGTTCAGTGAAAACTTGCTTGCTTATACATAAGTATTTATAAGAAACTTTTCCTTATAGCTTCTTTTCAAAATACTATTTTACATCACAAGACATCACAAAGCATAATAAATTTACCGTTTTATGTATTTTAAGGATCCAAATCTATATTTTGTTCACATTCAACTACATTTTTTTAAATGCAAAAACCTTAATCCCCCGTCGTTCTGTTTATTACGTAAGTTTATCATCTCGGTATTTACCCTGTGTTCACCAATTCAACAAAGGGAATGTGGGATAGGCCTTCCAGTAGCGTTTTCTCTTTATTTGAATCGATCTACAGATTTATAAATATTTCATAAATCAATTTATACCATTATGGTCATTTATCAATTTATACCACAACAAATTTAAGTAACTTACTCGGAAATTAATCAGTTTGAGGGATACCAACCTTGCCGTGGAAAAGGGTTGGGCTGTCAGATTGAATGACATAGCCGACATATTTTCCAGTTCCAAAAATTGCAATCCTAAATAATAACAAAAGACCCAACATCATAACATAAAAACTCTGACTTTAACTTAAATCATAATCAATTAAATGTAAATAAAACTGTTACCTTTAATATTTTCCGGTTCCCATGCAAATTTTGTTTTAGATCTTTTAACCACTGCTTCCTTTTTATACATATGGTCCAAAAAACTAATTTTGACTTGCTCCACTTTTGAATTTTTAAGCTTTTCAAAGAACCTAAGAGCTCGAGCTCCCAAGTTTTTAAAAACCAACTCTAGTTTTACCAAATTTGGAAACCATTCCAAAAAAGTAGCCGCTTGAGGTCCAAAAATAGGTATAAACATTTTCAATTCTTTCATTGTTGTACTTAGTAAACCAGTTGTCCTCCCAAAAAAACTTGTGTTTCTGATGTTTGTACCCCTATTTAAATTTAAACATCCTTTCAAACAACACGTTTCCAGATTGGGAGCACTACTACATAAATTCTCAGCCGACACGCTGACTGGATTAACATTTTCGTGTACAAACGTCTTCAATTTGGGTAGATATGGTAATTTCAGTGGGCTCGGTAATTCTACAGTCCGTGTTCCTACACGATTTCCAATGTACTCTAAATGTTCCAAGGTGTCTTCGAAATACGACAGAAATCTTGTCATTTTGTCACCTGTTTTGTCCCAATGTATTTGTTCTAGTTTTATTGTAGTCAATGGAAATTTAACCAGGGCTAGCACAGGAATACATTCAAAAGATGAAGAAAACGACTGATCCAAATGTTTCAAAGATGATCTCCATTTATTAGGTCGAAAGTGAAAAAATGTCACTAATTCTCGATTTCTATCAAATAACCCGCGAATCACTAATTTCTCCAGATTAACAGATTTCATAAGTTGCCCCATTATTCCACCATCTGTTTCATTAATATACTTTGATATATGTCGAATGTTTTCAAGCAGATGTTTATGCTTAGGAAGATGCTCGGGTGTTATTACTAGTTCTCCTGCCATGTCAACAATTTGTGGAAACGCTGCTGTATCCTGTGTGTTCCGCATATAATCGTTCATGCATTGTATTTGTTCTGGTATGAAATAATCGTGATAACTTGTAAAAAACCGCATTTTTTGTTTTTTTCTCTACAGCCTGAAACCAAATAATGCTTATAGTGTCGTCACGTTTTCGACAGAAGGAGAATTTTTCGTTTCCGTTCATAAAAATTCTTAGATCCTTGAAATCCTTGCAAATTAAACTCGAACTACTTTCCAAAAAACCACTTTCAAATACCAAACTATCCCAGCATTTAGCACGGACTAAATCCAAACGCACTAAATTTGGACACCACTCTTTTAAAATTCGCTCCAAAAATTGATTCTGACAAATACATGT
>JAQFXM010006894.1:0-12599 GCA_034693345.1 Entomobrya multifasciata | reverse complement strand
ACCGCCGCAATATGTGAGAACGCATCTCCGAGTGCCTTGTTTCATACTTGTAATCGAGGGGCAACTGAGGAGATCTGTCATGCCACTTTTTCTGGCGTTTTGTTTTTATTTATATCTTTATCTTTAGTAGAGCAGAAAACACTGTCATTTTTTCTTAAGTTTTTGATAATTTGACGTGCATAAATCCATTTATATGTGCTGCACGTTCGACCACATTATTTTCTTGACTATATGTCTATCGTGTTTCGGTTTTCATCCTTCATTACTTCCGTCGCGTCAGTCTTTAAATCTGAAATGTAAATACCTCAACTTATCTGATTTTAGTATGTTTTTTAAACGCGTCACAACACAACGGTCATGTTATACAAAAGTCCTCTATTTAACGCATAGCATGTCACGTTACGTGCACGTTGCATATTTTATTGAAACACCTTCCCATGATGAGAGCCAGGTTACATTTTTGTAAAAACATTGTAATTTGTAGTTTTACAGTTGATTTCAAAGGTAATTGAAGCGTGACAATATTATGTACAGCATCTTGCAAAATTGATAAAATCTTTATCGACTGTTTAAAACAAAGCTGTGGTTTAAATGTACTTTACCATAAAAACTTGTCACACGATTCATTCTTGATGTAAAAAACATGTTCATTTATTGTAGCTTCAAGTAGACCCACTTATATTATATCTAGCTATTAGTAAACTCACTAGACTCATTATATTATGTACAAAACATCTAAATTGGACTAAAATCGAAGAATTCAATATTTCATAGCATTAGAATATAGACCTTCCAATAATGGAGGCGCATATAATGAACGATTACTTTTGAGCTGAAGTGCTAGCCCCTCCCACAAGAATGGAAACGGTCAAATTCCTGCCTATCGGTTGGTAATACATCAATATATCTTTTCATCTTTATATTTATACTTGTGTAATAATGTGTAACCCTTTCTGCTGGTTACCCATTCGACTCTAAAAGAAAATTCGAATGTTAAAGTTAATGTGCGCAACAGCCATTGAAAATACAGCGTTGTTATTTTTCTAAATAGAATATAGAATGGTGTTTTTGAGGTACATGCATAATGCAAAGGTGTAAAGTACATTTACATAAAAATTCTTCCATTCTTTCCTCGTATCTCTCCATGACATGGATTAACTCACAACTTTTCCCGTAACCTGACAAGTTGACATTGACGAGGACAGGACAAGCAGGTCTTCTGGAAGAAGACTGACGTTTCATTTTCTTGTTTGCTTCTTTTTAATAATAATCCCACCATGGCCACAACTTTATGTTTTTCTCCCCCAACCAAACAAGCAAGTTAAACCCAACTTCATTTCTCTATCTCAAGAAAATCTCAAAACACAGGGAGTTCATACAAGAAGTGAACGAAAAATAAAATTACAAAAAAATATTCAGCTCACTCTTCCCCTAAGGCCTATGTCTATTCAATCCAATCAAAGGTATACGACTTACTGACTCTGTTGCACTTACACTAACCAACCAATAGTTACAAAAAAATCTTTCTTTGCTACGCTTGGCTTTTCTACATCATCCTTGACATGATGGAATGCAAGTGACGTATGACAAGTTAGATAATAAGTATAAAACAAATCAAACAAACTATGACTGACCCAAGACTTATTTCTTCTTGGAATTGCATGTTATTTTATAGTGGCATATTTTATCTTTTCCAATTTATCTTTAAATTAAGAAAATATACAAACAAACACTAGCAATTTTTTACTTTAAGATTTAACCGAATCAGTAAACTGGTAAAAAAAATCTTTTTAAAATCTTGAATTGTTGGGTTATGAAGAATACGGAATTTTATAGAAAAAGTTGGTACATTGAGTTTGAAAATGAAGAAAAATAAAGTAGGCGAGAAGAAGATATTACCTTATTTTGTGAGTCATACAACGAAGGTTACAACACAACAAGCTCACATCAACCCTTCACAGGTTTAAGATGTCACACACACAACCAAACAAGAAATATGAGCCTGCATGGTGTATCTCTCACTCACTTTTGTGTGAAAAGATAAGAAAGTAAAAAAAAATCCCAATCTTAAACCTGCGCTCACTCAAAGCTCAAGAACATGATCATGACAAGAAGTAAAGTGGCAATAATAATAAAAATTGTAATCCTACAACTTCTTTTGTAGCTAAACACAGTTCAGAGCTGCTTAGAAAACTTTAAGTTAATGGCTTCATAAAACATGCGTTGACTTATATATTCATGCATAATTTTGCACGATATGATTATTGAGTTGATATTATGAGGAGGATCATAGTTCAGAAAAAAACAGTGTGTTCATACACCAAAAACAGACAATCGTTCTTGTTTGAATTTTTTGGGTGATGAAAGAAGATATAAGTGAAGAAGATGATGATAGAGACGAGCAACCAGGGTTGCAAAGTAAGTGGAATGACAAGTCGAATTAAATGAATTATGGGCAACGATTTTGCCATTTGACCGCACCAAGCAGATTAACTTGTCCAGATTTTTTTTTGGGGAGAATAATATTAACAAACCTACATACGTACTTGTTATGGAATGGCTATGACGAATCGTCTGAATGATGATTTTTAAAAAATGCATGTGCTCTGGCAAAGTTGTTTATGAAAATGGATGAGTGGGTGATAGGTCATGTCATAAGAAAAGGAATGAAGATATTTCTCCAAAAGTTATGGTTGAGGAATAAATGTGTAAAAGTGTAATAAATTGCAAAAACGCAAAGTTTAAAGGGCAAAATATAGAATATAAGTAAATTCAATGACATATTTTCCGATCTAGAAAATTGCGCATGATAAGTTGCACTTCTTCAAACACTTCATTTTTTATAAAAGAAAAACATTGAAGTAAATTCCTTCAAATTCTCTAATCATTCTCCAGCTGACTTTAACTAATTAATTATCATTGCCTGTTTATTAAATGGCCCAGTGTCTGTCCTTTCAAATAATGAATACATACTTATCTTGTATCTCTTCCTTATTTTTCACTTATGTCATTCATAATGGTAGAATATACAAAAAAGAGGAACTGGTTAAGAGAGGTTCGTAAAAGATTGGGTGATTAATGAGGCTCTGTACTCTTTAAGGTGGGTACACTCTACTGGCCCATATTACGTGTTCCTCGTTTTTGACACTTGACGAATGGGAGATGGCAAGAAGGGAGACAACACAAAAGCAACGTATTTATTTGAAAATATAACTTTATTTAACCTACCAGCAGAGCATCCACATGGTTTTCTGTTTTTACTGCTGAGTATCCAGAAAACAATAGTAAAACTGATTATTTCTTTCCATCTTTATACAAAAGTTTACATATGTTTTTAAGGTATAGTAATACTCATATATACGATACGATAAGAAAGAAAACATGCCTCCTCTTTTTCTTTAATGCATTTATGCTTATTGCTATCTTGCATGTTTTTCAAGATAAGTGTATCAAATCGTAGTTCGGTTTACTCACTCAAATAAGAAAACCACATGTACACATGAATGTGTATACTCTTGAAAATTTATGGCATGTGGGGCACGGCATTGCACTGGTATGTTGGCCCAGTCCTCTGCTGGACCACGTATTTTATAGTGCTCTCGCTGGATCGAATGCGTTTTTTAGGGAAACAAACCGTTAAAGCAATATTTTATTCGCCTTAAGCACGTGAGCAAAAAATGCATACTTCCTACTATTTAAGCGCAGTAAAATGCACTTCCGGGGATGATGATACTTAAAATAGATGGTTCATGTTTTCACTGCATTAGTCAATACACAAAATAAAGTATGGCATATAATATATCATTTTTATAGAAAAAATGGAATCTTTACCTTATATATTATTTATATAAAATATCACAATAAAAATTTGGTTCCGAAGTTGAGTGATGGGATCTTGTCTTGCTTTTTTCTTCAAACTATCGCTAGATATTACGTTACTTGTAAATTACTGATGTACTGAAATCATCCGTAGTATGTGTGGCTGTTTTGTTGTTGGTTCTTGAAAGCTGCAGCACGTCAGCGGAGAGAAGGTAATTATTTTTTTAGCAGAAGGGTACTTTGTATAAATAATTTATATCTTTTCTTCAATTAATTCGGAGCCTTAACACATTCCATATAAATAGCTTTCTCTTTAGTAATTTAGTTAAACTGGTCGTTTCAACTACTGAGTACGTTTACAAAAATCATGTTTCTCAAAATTTTAATAAAAATATTAAGGCATTTATACAATGTGACAATCTACTTTTTGTTTACTTATTAATAAATCTTCGTTTTTTAGTTATTTTCGCCAAATAAATATCGCCAAATGTGTGCATAAATAAATTATTAAGTTCAAAATTTATCTCTATCAAAACTGATTACTATTTTTCGACTAGAATGAATTAGACTGAGGATAACAAAGCAAATGTGTACTGTGTTTACAAATATTATGTTTTTGCAGAAGAATATAACAATTGCCTAATAAATCCTCTACGTCATTTATATGAAGATTTCTTGATAATGAGAAAGGTAAAAGGTAACTGTATAATATTCAATATGTAACATTCTAATAAAAAGCTATTTTTCTCTTATAATTAACACCCTGTTAAAAATACAGCTTTGTGAATGCAAAAATAGGGTTCTACATTGTTTGTCGTGGTTTTGTTTATCTATCCAAAGTGCTGACTTCAAAATTGAAGGCTAAATAGCTAACATCAAATGGATTGAGAAGGGTATTGAAATACTAGCGTGTGTACAAGACGGAAACACGTTTTTGACAGAAAAAATGTCAACTTTGATGACGACAACGACGGCAGTAAGACGATGAAGGCACAATCATACTGACAATTTGAGTATCAATCAACCACGCACTTGCACAAACGCAATAAAGTTTCAATTTTAGGTCATCGGGTATTTTCTCAAGTTGGGAAAGTTGGAGGAGTGACATAGAGAATAGCAAATACAATGGTAGCAATTTACTTAACCGAGAAATCGTTTCATTTAATACATTATATTTATTAGATTGTTCGTGGTAAATGGAAGTGGTCGGGGTGGAGGAGATTTTCACTGTTTCTTCACAATATATTATACAGCCATTGAAGAATTGGAAGGTTATTATAGAATTCCGTTACGCTGCGATGCTGACGACAAGGGAATTGATGGTGATAGTGCCGCAGTAATTCCTTTAATTTGCAAACTCTTGATCTGTCACTATTAATTTTGCAAGCTGTCCACGAATTAAAAATATAGTTTTCTAGTGTGTTTATGTATGTGTATGTGTGTCTTGGTGGAGGCAAAGAAGCGGGGCACATGAGGAAGGGGAATATGTGTGTGTAAACAGTGAAGAAGCAGGGATTTATAAAAAGAGGGAATCAGTGATAGGAAATCACACACACACACTTGGTTAGTTTTTTATCTTTGCCACTTCTCACACTCAAGATTTTTTTCCCTTTTCACTCAATCCATAATAATAATTATACTTTCACTTTGGTGGAGTAAATCCTTCACTTGAGAGTAAAACCTTTACTCGAAATAGTAAATACACTTGAACTAGAAGAGGAGTTTGTCTGTTGTTACCCATAATCCATCCAAAATCTTATTTTCATTTCAGAGGAATATATTTGAAAGGATGATTGATCAAAGAAAATTATATCTCAGCTTTGCAAAATTTTCAAAGTTAACTTTAGCCCCGAATTGTGTATTTGTAAATTTTCAAGTTGACAAGTTCTTGATGTTGTTGATGAAATACTTGACATGATCATCGTTATCATCTTGTCAACTTTTGTGATGAGGACTGGGGCATACTAAGCTTCTCTTTCTTGTATTGACACTTCACCAAACTATTGGGGAATTCTGAGTATCAACCTTTTTCCCAATATATTATTATACTTTTTATCTAATGGAATGTTGAATATTCGTATACAACTGTAGTTTATCACTAATCAATTAAAAATTCACTAATTATCCGTATAAAATATCGAATAATATTGTTCTTTTTATTGTTATTTTTTTGGATTTACATTTCGACGTGTCATAGCTGACAGAAGAGCACACATTGAACCGACCACACCATTTCCTGGGTTTTAGTACCTCTGGTGGTAGTCAACTTGTTCCGAGTGTGTGACACAAACTGGAGAAACGATTCGGGTGGACCATTGGTTAAATACAATGAAAAAGAGAAGCATAATCTGAGAATGAACTGAAAAGCAATGTTTTTTCCATGTAACTTGATGTTCGTGGTACTTGTGTTGTAGCACTGCCACCGCTGCTACTACTACAACAGCTACTACAATCTCAAAATGCACAACTACTCCGATTACTTGCCTAAGAGTATTGTTGTAAAAGAGGAATAAAAACTTATGCTTTCCTCTCTCCTCTCAACAAAACATGTAGTATGCGAGTGAGCATCATCATGAAAACTGTGTGACTAACTGTGTAAGATAGATGAGCAGGCAACCAAAAGCTCTTTTAAAGCTTGCTTTTCATTTCTTTCACAACACTTGCACACGCACACATCTGTCTCAATGTGCTGTGTGCAGTAGTGTGTAGGTAGCCTAGTAGTACTGAATTGTTTGAATCTATCTATGAAATACGTTCATGTAATACTTTTTAGTCAGGCAGTCTGATAGAATAACAAAAAACACAAGGGCAAAATTGTAATATACAGAGATTGTTGGTTACATTAGCTTTCTACTGAAAAACCAAGTTGATATAGCATACAATTCTCGACGTAGACGTAACCTCAGCCAGTTCAGTCAGTCAGTCTGCATGCCTAGCCGTTTGTTACCAATATTTTCTTGTTGGAAAATTGTGAATGTGAAAAGATGTGGCTCTCTGGCAGTTTGTGTTTGAAAAAGGAGTAAGTTGTTGAGTTCACTTTTTGGTCGTTCCCATCGTGGTTCTTTCTTCATTCCTTGTTGTCGACGATCTGATCTGACACAAAACTTCAGTCAGTCTGACTGAGAGAGAACAGTTCACCACGAGTTGTAGTCCAAAATGAGTAAAGCGAATGAAACAAGTTCAATGTAAAAAAAGCTTCTGCTCAAAAAAGTGAGACAGGGCTACTGTTATCTCTCTTTAAAAACTCAGAGCGTGCTTCGTTCTTAGTTTTATCTGATTAATTGCATAGGATGATGATATACAACGATACTTTGTGGTATTTTGCGTGGTACCTTGAATTATGTAGAGTTCTACTTTAATTATCTTATATTTTATATATTGTATTCAATTCAAATTCATAAAATGTTAGCTTGAATTTGCAAAAATTATAATCGTCAACGATGTAAATGTAGATCCATGTAGACATTCCAATGCCTACTTTTAAGTAATGAACAAAATCAAGCTGGAATTCATAATAATTAGTGAGTACTAATTACAGTCAATGTTGCTCTGCTTTTAATTGTTAAAACGTTAGTCTACGTAACAGCAAATAGTTGAAGCTATTTATAGATTGCTTATCAGACAGAAATATTCATTATCTGAAGTTTGATTGAAATATGAGATTTTTGGTGGCAAATCTGCTATAAAAATTAAAAACTATAATATATTTTTTCATGCTTCTTTTACTTTGCAAAGTAGCATACTGTATTTTTTATTAAAGTATCTAAAAGTTTAATTGCTAAAAATTTTGATTCATATTTTTTTACAACGGTAAATGTTGATAAAATGCTCACATACACAATCTGAATTTATTGTTGCCTATCATGTTTAAAATCTCATAATAAAATTTTAATTACATACTCGGGATAAGAGACCGGGAAGAGTGTGTTTTGTGTGGCATTACTAATCTTGTAAATTCATTCAAACAGAGTACTTGCTATAAGAATACAGAATACATTTTATTTCTCCCTATGGCTATAAATTCTATTACCCTTTTAATCCAACCCAATCAAGTCGTTAAAGCACATCATTCTACCTACCAAACCAACATTAAAATCATTTAGGTACGCTAGCCCACAGCGAATAAAGTATACATTTTACATTAGTGTGTGTTTTGCAAGTGGTTAAAAACACATAAAATTATGTTACATGGCTAAATAATATAGAAGTATTTGTTGTACTTCTTGATTCAATACTTCAGTTTGTGGGTGGCGTGAGAGGTAAAACAAACGTTGATATATGTATGTATCTATCTTTATGCATTTTAGGAAACTAAATATAACTCAATAGCAGATATAATCAAGCAGCCAGAAATGTGAAAAGCGGCTTCACTTCCTGTACGTACGAATCTGTTCGATTAAAATTTGCTTGAAAGCTATTTGTTTACAGCAAAGCATAAATATCATCTAGTCATTGAAGAATTGTAGAAATAACATTACAAAATCAAGTATACAAAAGAGGATTATAGTGTGTGTATAGTTTAAAGGATCCTTATTACTACTTAATGAATCCAACCTGGTCATCATATGTATAGACATGTGCTTAAAGTATTCATGTTAAAAAAATTTTTTTGACTGCTACTCACTTCAACGAGACTAACGGGAATTGTTATTGAACGCAGTATATTTTGTTTTCTATTAACTAGCTCACCTTTCCGTTTTTACTCAGGAATGAAAATTTACTGATGAATTTTCTACTATTTCTGTTAATTCATTTATGATGAGCATATATTGTTCCCAAATGAATATTTAGCCAATCCATGAAACATACATATGACTATAATATTACACATATAGGTACTTTTCTAGCATTTTTTACTCTACACGATTAAAATAATCCCATTTGCTTTCTCTCAATTTCCGAATAGTACATGTACACACTAGATTTCATTTCATTCACGCATTTTACTCAAATGAATAAGCTCATGAAGGCGTGAAAGTTTCGATTAGCGTTTCCGCTGATGCGAAATAATTTCGAAGTTGTCTGTGTCGCTCACGACGGAAAACGGGGAAATGAATAACACTCCATGCATACACGATGTAAGGTAATTATGTACCACAGTAAATTCACAAAATGTACAATGTACAATTTATTCACTTCGTCCTCTTCCTCCTTCTCTACCTTTTCCTTCTATTTTTGAACGAGAGTAAATCAAATCACATTTAGTTGAAAAGACAGACAATCTGTGCGTCATTGCACTAACACTAGTTCGTGCTTTACCACCAAATCAAGTATAATAAATTCTTGAAATTATATGTGTGTGTGCGAGCGCAAGGATTATGTGCCTTTTACATGGAAGCCTTGACTGTTCCATTCAACTGGAATATCTTTCACCGTGTTCCATATAATAGCAGTGTCGTAAGTAAGTAGATATTACATGCACTGACATGTCACCGCAGCTATTCTACGAAATGATAGAATATTATTCTTTCTCAGAATCTTGACTGGTGCAGAAAAAGAAGCACATTTACATACCACAATGGCAAAAATCGGAAGCAACTTTGTGAGCCAGCCAACAGCCAAACTTATTTTCAAAAAGAATAATCTTCTTCCATGGGAAAGTACTATATCATTATCATCATCATCGTCACACTAACTATACAGCTACTAGTATTTCATTCTACTCTTTCCATTGTTGCTCTTACTGTTTGCATGTGTACAATTTGATTGATTATATATAGCCAAGATGAAAATTAGTTTTGTTGCATGCATGATCACGCATATTATTATTCTCATGATGACACGAAAAATATTTTCTCATTTGGCATCTCGTTTGCTTTCGCTTATGTGCAACTCAATGCATATATTAACATGTGTATATAGAAATATTGAAATTAAACTGATCCCATAAATATATTAGTGTACTTATAGTTTGCAGAAATGTCAAAGGCTTTACTCATTTATTATGCAAGCAGCCTTGGCAAACATGTATGTATAATATTTACAATACACACGAATCTCATGCTATGATGATGTTGATGGTATTCATCATATCATATTCAAAGTTTCGTTGTTGGCTGGTTAGTGGTTAGTATTCACTTTCCATCAGGATGATACACACAATGCACGATATCATTAGTTTCCTTTGTTGCACCAATACACTCCATCAATTTAACCGTACAGTGTAATACGTAGTTGTATTTTAGAAGACTAGGCATTTCAAAACAGCAGCAACAAAATATGGGTAGACGTAGACACCACCGTCACCACTCACCACCACCAACGCAACGCCACCACTTTCAAGGATTCCAGACACACCATCAACAGAAAATATATAAAACATAGTACAAAAGCAAGTGAATTCCATGTTGAACTTGTTTTCCTATTTTGCGCCTCGTTCTTGATGCTGTGAATGATAAATAATCCATTCCATCCTGTTTATAAGGATATTTTGAATAAAATGCATGCAGCGAATTGAAAATGATCTCAAAATGAGCTATGACTTTGCAATAATACTACCTTCTTTTCCACCTCATCTTTCTTTCACTTCCCCTTTCCTTCTCCCTGTTCACACTCGGATAAATTTTAGAATAAGCGAACGGATAAATTCATGCATGCAAGCATGCATGTTCAATGTACAAAGACGCATGTTTAATAACTACTGTTCAAAACTATTCACTTTTAATATATTATCATCTTTAGAATATATAAACAACATATTTTAAGACTGGCTATCATGATCATTAGAATGACTATACCAAGTAGACAATGTGAAAAATGCATGTACAACATGTACTTTGCACAATGGTATTTGCATTATGTCCTGTGTCGTCACGAAAGTGTATTTTTTAACTTATTGTTAGCTGAGTTATACAATTAGGCGAGTTGTGCACTTTTCCCTACTTTTAGTCGTGCTTTTTAGTTTTCACGAAGATAAGTCAAATAATATTTCTGCCTCACTGTGTACTACAGTGAAATAATACACATATACAATAGATAGATGTACAAGCTCCCAAATACGAAGAAAGTTTTTCGATACGACGACAGGTTTTCAATTTACAAAAGTACAAAATATACATGCATTAATACTACAACAAACAGTGAAAAAGGACTATATATACTGGTGACATTGGTATTAGTACACAAAGTATCTCATTGTTGTCGCGTCCGCGTCACCCTTTTTTTGGGTAGCGGTTTGGTGAATCCCATATTTATCCTTTTACTTTCATTTGTATCAGTTTACGTTTTTCTCAGAGAATATGTAATCCTTATTAGAAATAGTTTGAACTCTTTTGTACGTATGCATGTATATGTATTTACTTAGAAAAGTGAAAAGTATGCGGTGCCATCCATCTCTTTTCCTGTCTTGCACTCACTCGGTTCCCTAGTAAGTAGTATATTGGCTCTTTTACCGGTTGTTTTACATAGTTTGTTTTTGTTGTCTCTTTTCTTCTTATTTTACTTCTCTTGTTTCAAGGAATTGACTTAGGAACCCATATTATCATTATTATTACATTCATTTTCTGTAGCATATGCATGTATAGTATCACTAGAGAAGTAACTTTTCATGTTACATGTAACTTTGTTTAAACAACCAAAGAATGCACATGTTTTTTAAGTAGTATGCATATGTGTTTGCCTATATCTGTTTACACGTATCGTCGGAAATCTTTACAAAAAAGTGTCGCAGTGCTTTGTTTGGCTCATCTTGTAAGTGTTCAATTTCTGGTTGATTTTCGGTATCAGAATCTAGTCGACTTTGGTTTTGTTTGTGTTGTTTTGTATGGAAGGATTTGGATTTTCAATTTACACACAGTTTCCATCATTTTCTGGAATGCTCGGTGGTAGTGGTAGTCGTCGTGCTTTCAAAATGCATGCATATATTTATAATGCTGCACTTCACTTACACTACTACCCGATAATAAGTTTCACAATAATAAATTGTTCTTTCATGTCAATGCATGTGAGCTTGCAATTTCAATATATGAGAAACGGATAACTTATTGCTTAATCTTACGAGCATGCACACATGAGTTCACACAAGTGATAATAACAATAGCAAAAAATGTACATACGACGAATGAAAACGTACTAAATATCAAGACGACAGTAATAAGCATGAAAGAATGTATGTACGTATTTATAAAACTAAATTTGATACGAGATCTCTTGCTAGAGAATTTAATAATGTTTTGTGTGTAGTGTGTATGCATTGCACATGTGGTATGTAAAAATAACAAAATGAAAGCTTTTGATATGTACAATTTTAATATTCAATTTTAGAATCGAATTTTTAACAATCCAAGTCTCTTTGTAAACAATATTGTGGCTCAATAGTGCATATCCTAAAAAGTGAACGGGGATTGGAGTAACTAAAAAAATACAATAGAAGTGATTCAGTAATTGAAGCTTTTTACGAGGGGAAGTCGTACACAGAACAATACTCAATGTTGGATTATTAGAACCTAGTGGAACGACAATCCAAAGCGAAATTCGCTAAAACTACACAACATTACTACTGGAGAACAAGAAGCGGAGAGAAGCAGAGGGGATTTACAAAGAATAAAATTCAAAATTGAAAATCGGCTGACAAAAACAGATAGGGAGCAGCAATAAACATTTTATATAAAGAAACCAATGCCTCTACGGTGAAATCAATGACAGGAACGGCGGAGAATCGAGATTTATATATTTTCAAACAAATTACTACTAACTTTATTCAGTTTCATACAAACCACTGAACAAAGAAAGAATCAATTACAAATACTAGCGGGACAATACACCGCAGATCAAGAACTTAC
>JAQFXM010006893.1:0-12601 GCA_034693345.1 Entomobrya multifasciata | reverse complement strand
CCCTCTCTTCATTTACTTCTTGTTGTGGCCCTCTCTTCATTTACTTCTTGTTGTGGCCCTCTCTTCATTTACTTCTTGTTGTGGCCCCTCTCCATATAAGCCTTGTTGTGGCTCCATTCTCTTTTTCTGCTTTGCTCAGGAAAAGCTCCCCATTTACTTCTTGTTGTGGCCCTCTCTCCATCTAAGCCTTGTTGTGTGAACACTCCATATACTCTCCTGTTGTGGCTCCATTCTGCTTTTTTGCTTCACTCAAGCTGAGCTCTCTATATACTTCTTGTTGTGGCTCCAATCACTTTTTCTGCTTTGCTCAAGAAAATATCTCCACTTACTCTCCTGTTGTGGCTCCATTCTTGTTTTTGTGCTCTCCTCAAATTTTGCTGACCATTAACTCCTCACACAAATAAGTCTTGTTATATGAATACTGGTGGATATACTGACTGCTGTAGCGGCTTGCTTTTCGAAACTATTTTCTAAAGGAATAAACTATACAAGAAATGGTCAAGCATCAAAGTTCGAAATATTCTTCACTTGTTTAATGTTTTTTGCACATTAAATGCAAGCGTAATTTTCTATTATGAAATTTTTAGTAGTTTTTAAAGATTTATTTACGATCAATTATATTATAAATTAAGATTGTTCTCATTTGTTCCAATTTTTAAAACCTTAAAAAGGTGAATTTATGGTTTTTCATTACCACAACCTAATATTGAGTACGGATATTTTGCAAGGATATATGAAGACATCCCCACTTCCTCAATATAATCGGACAAAATCATCCAATTAATTATATTACATTAAAAATTATATAGCAAATCATTAAAAATATCTCAATTTTCAACAAATATTGTAATTCATTTACTGCTTGTCATATAATTTTTTCGACTGCTTTCTAGTAAACTTATGAATAGGAAAACTCCTTAGGAATACAAGTGCAACGGTGAATGAGAGATTTTGACTGACAGATTCTACACACATACAGGTACACCGGTGCATGAGAGATCTTGCATACACAAGTGAACCTTACAAAAATATTATGTTAGAACTTTTCAGCGATACATATAAAGTGTCAATAATGGTAAAAAAAAAGTAATAACGTTGAATGAACCATGGTTGTGGATTTGTCAAGGTTTACTTTTAGTACATATTTGAATTGAATGTTATACTATTAAGATTGTGTGTATGCATATTCGTTGATGAATAGATTAGTAAAAAACACTAAAATATGTGTACTAACCTAAAAAAAACTAGAATGTTGTAAGAGGTCGGTTGTTTGACCATATTGTACGCATTGCAAGATTCTAGTATGTATAGTAAGATAATAATATACATTTCAAGAATATGATAAACCATTAATGTGACATACGCAGATTTTTCTCCGGTATCGTACTAAGATGTCTATTGTACCGTCACTAGCATCATCTGAAACATCTTTAGTCTTCTCTGCTTCAAGTTTCAACAAATATGCAAATATATATTTCCATTTTGACATCGATTGAATGAAAGCCTGCCTCCCAAAAAAGAAAATACAGTAATATAAATCGAAAACCTAAATTTAAAACTTGTAGTCTACACTCATTTGTTAGTTGCAGTATTATAAAGGAATAGTACTGACCCGTTTCGTCTCACTACAAACCTAATGTGGACAAGTGTGAAGAACATGATGTGAATTGTATTAGCTAAATATTTTGTCAAATTAAAATTGTACCAGTTGTGAACTTATTAATAGAGTAATCAACCACCAGTTTGCAAAAGTTTTATTTTAAAAACTCAATCACAGAAACATACAAAATGGCACAAAATCAAGCTGATGTAACTGACGAACAATTTAGAATGGCGTTGAGTGCTCGATTCATCATTGTTGAAATGCCAGGAAACGGGTAAGCCAATTGCTACTACTACAAACAACATATACCGTCATGCGATTATTAACAATCATGTAATGTAATGTACATAACATTAAGTTTAAAACCGACATCATATATTTGTCTTCCAGAAACTGTCTTTTCAGTGCATTTGCTGATGTGTATCATGGGTCAATGGCTAATCAAATGGATTCACGGCTTGCCTTGAGGAGTTACTTGCAAACCCATTCGGACATGTTAGGGTTTGGAAATAATCCTGGCATGCATGAGCAATGTAAGTTAAGGTCATGGTCAATTCAACAACCGTATGTCACATTTCACATTCTATCACTTAGTTTACTAGTCTTTTTTGCTATCTAGTTGCCAGGTTAGGCGAAGATGGTGTTTGGGGAGGAGAACTTGCCTTGATAGCTGCTAGCAATTATTACAATTGCATCATCGTACTGGAACAGCCAGGTGGAATAATTGTAAATTATCACCCACTACATCCTGGACCACATCCAACCACAATCCACCTATCTCTGCACAACGGAACTCATTACAACTTGTTACTTCCCATCCCTCCACCTTGAAGCAAAGACAGTCGAAAAAAAATGAAAATAACACGGTCAAAACCAGATAACACAAAGATTGAATTGATTTTTTTGCCATTGTGTTTTGTAACTCATTTCGTGCCTATTTATGTATGTTATTTAGCTAAGTTAATTATGTCAAATTCATTAAGCTTGTTAAAGTAGTAAATTCATCTGAATTTAAACGTATATACAAGTTATGCTAGTATTTAATATCTAAGAAGGCGTATTTATGTGTAGAATATAAATTCACTTCACCTGTAATAAATCAATTTACAATATAATAAACACCAATTTTATTTGTATTTGTATTTAAGCCTTCATCCTATCGTAATTTAATTTTTGTAATTTGGTACAGCTTTTACCAGAGTTCGGGTATGTTAACCAACTTAAAAAACTGTATTTTGTACGCTCTATTTACTCTGCTGTTTTGACTCTCTCTCCATTTACGTCTTTTTGTGGCTCCATTCTTGTATTTGAGCTCTCCATTTATTCAAACAAAAACAATCATTCCAATTATTTGATATATTCAGTGCTAATACGATAGACTGCAAAATACAAAACACCTTAACCGTGTTTAACAAATTTCTTTAACTAACAAATATAATGTATTAAGTTTCAATATGTAGTGACATGCTTTTATCCATATGCTGTTAGTTTAACATGAATTAAATTAGGACCAAGTCTTAAGTCACTGCACAACATCGCATCCTATAATGTTCTAACGGAATTTCATGGCACCATTATTTTCGGCAAACTATGATATTGCACCCTTTCTTAGATGTTTAGAGCCCCTGAACTTCATATAAACTCACTCTTGCTACCAGATACGGCTATATTTTTATGATACAAAGTGCACTGGTAAATGAATATGTGTACTTGTGAATGAATTTGTGTATTGGTGAATGAATAGGTGTCCCGGGGATGGAGAATCATTGTATCATTGTATAATTATCCTTGTTGTTGATTTTTATATCAATAAGCATTTTTTCATACATTTGAAATTATTTTTATCGTAAGACCCGATCTCCATTTTTTCGGGACTATTTTCATTTTATCCGTATTTTTAAGACAAAAATTAATAACTAATACTCATATACAGGCCTTTCCATGTTCACAACGTTCTTCTGCTCAAACCCTATATGAAATGCAATTCAAATCATGGTTTAGCTGGTATCGTTAACCACGTTTTAATTGATTGTTTTAAGTAAGTTAATTTTCTTGCTGACATAATGATTATTTTCGTTTAAACACTTTTCGTTCAAGAAAACTTCTAATCAGCAGAGGGATGCTACGCATGTCATTCAATTAAGCCATTCAGAGACATTTCTGAGATGGCCAGTTTGGCATGTAGAAAACCTACGAGAAGGGAAAGAGCCTAATCAGAAGCACGACGAAGGAGATCGGGAGGTGCTGTACAGTTGGAAGGGACTGACGATAAGTAGCTGGAAGAGATGACTGATCTGATGATGACGATGCGAAAAGAGGTGGTGATGACCAAGTTGCACAATCGAGTCAATGAAAGAGAGAAGTTACTGGCGAAATGATTGTTGCAGATACAGTCCATCAAGAGATGAGCATGAAAAATTGTGAATTCAGAAAGATTGGATTTGGACGGGAATCTTTAGATGTGCAATGATCATGGTAATACTTTTGGATGCCCACGTTGTGAAATGCGGTACAGCAGCATTATATGTGTTTTCTTCTTTTGGTATTGGAAAAATGACTTCAAATCAAGAATGCATGTACATAATTACAAATAAGCAACGTGAAAGCAAGCAAAATGGTGCATTGATACCTTGATGTTTGGTTCCACCCCACTTGACATTGGAGTCAAGCAACGATTTCAAGGTCATGGAAACTTTGCCAAATTTGATTTGGAGTCAATTGAAATATTTATTTTTTTTGGATTTTTACATTGAATGCTGCAAGGCACAAAAATCACCACAATTTATCCACATTTCAAACACAAATTCGCAACTTTCTGCACACAAGCACCATTTTTTCACACATTCCTAATCTACTGACTTACCGAAACAAAATTTTAATTTTTTTTAATCTCATGATACACGTATAATGTCAGATCAGGAACATCATGAAGATAGTGACAACCAGGATGATCAAAACCCTAATGCAAATATTCCCCGACCAACCTCCGAAGAAGAATGTGCCAATCGAAGACACTACAGATACATTGCAGAATGTATTACTAAACTCAACTTTCAATAACACTATTAATAACACCTTCAATAAAACATTCGTTAAACCCCATTTCATTCTAGGCATAGTTCCTGAAATTTTGGCACGTGAACAACGAGCTTACACGGATCGCTACCAGCCAGTAAGATGTGGATGCATAGCAAGAGGAAATAAAAAATGCACTGGATCCAGTTGCATCAACAGAAGAAGAAGGGTTGCCTGCCCTGATAATTGTGGTCGCAATTGTCAGAACAACCCGTAAGTTGTAATAGTAAGTTTTTGCTCTACAATTTTCGTATCTTCATAACTGACATAATTGACGTTGATGTACAGATGGGCCAATGACTTGTGGGCCATGGGTAGAATCACATACTTGATGTACACAGAGGAAAAAGGTTGGGGTATCTTTGCGCATAAAAAAATTCTGCCTTACGTTCACATTGGAGAATACACAGGACGTGTTGTTGCTGAAGGAGATCAAACAGTCGAGCAGGATGCTTACTCATATCTTTTTGGTTTGAAACCTTTGCTGCAAAACATTGACCCTTATAGACAAGGTAGCGCTTGCAAACTGTTGAATCACTCCTGCAACCCCAATTGCGTTCCGAGAATACTTATGCATAGAGGTATGCTCAAAATTGTGATAATGTCAAAACGGACGATACTACCTGATGAAGAACTAACAATTAATTACAATTGGGAGTACTCCAATGTTAAATTTGCGACTGTAAGTAAAACAGCAAAAGTGTATTTAAATTTTTAGGCAAACGTTCATAATGTAATTTTTCATTATTTTGATATAGAAATGTCTGTGTAAAGCCGCAAATTGCAATGGATACATTGGAGTCTACATACCGAAAGGACCAACAGCGCTAAAAACACTAAAAAGGAAGACCGAAAATGTGCCAAAGAAAGACGGGCAACCTAAAAAGTTGCCAACAAAGCAACAAGATTGGGAGTTTTTAGGATCAGACGAAGATGTCGATAGTATTTTCAACGCAGACATGACAATTCGGCAGGGTATTGATGTGGCTTTTTTTTATTAAACTTGACTTGCTTTTATTATGATACATTTTCCAAAGTACTTTCATTAAAACTTGTAGCTACCGAGGAGCCGAATACTTTTCCAATGGTGGATGAAAACAGTTCAGCGGAAGTCCAGGGTTTTGCCTCTTCACGACCAGTATATGGACAGAGGCCAAACAATTACAGAGAAACTCATGTTTTCGGTCCTCTTGATAATGTTTTTGCTATAATTTCATCACAAGGAGCTCTGGTGACAATTGGAGGGAGGGTAGTGCAATGCTACCGTAATCAGTATGGCGTTTTCATTTACGTTATTCGGTGCAACCTTAATGGTCTGGTTGAGTTCCACCTTCCAAGATGGCTTTTGTTCCGTTATCAAGAAGATGCCATTTTTGCCAGAGACATTGCCTTTAATGACACCGACCGTGGAGAAGTCTTGGCGTTTCATTCGACACAATCACAAGCTCTGGCTGAAGAACTCCATTTTGAACTAGTGGCCGATTACGCAGAAAGCTGGAGAAATCTAACTTTGCCCCAATCGAGGCTGGTCAAAACAACACAGGCTGGACCAGTTAGTCTTGGCGCACCACGGCATGTCCTCCAAAGAGTTGACTCACCAGCTCCACAAAGTGATGATGAAGCTTGTGATCCTGCCAGAGCTAGAAGAATGAGCATTCCTGCATCAGAGCCATTACAGCGGACACGTAATTCTCCAACGTCATCAAAAAAAGCTTTACCATCTCTGGAGGAGGACGACGGATCCAGTTGAGGATCAGAAACTGTGGATCCACCGCAAGATCGGTATAATCGTAACTTTAGGCGAAACTTTGATGAGCTCTATGACGAGATTGAAAACAACGTCATGCTGAGAAGAATGTTTGAAAATGCCGTGGAGGAGGTCACCCTTCTTAGCCTATCACGCTTGCCCACCCATCATATTAGTTACGAAGACCTCTACATAATTGTCCGGCGTGGTACGAAAAAATGCACACCTAATTAAACAATAAGCAATAAACAAATGTGTAAATAATGTGTGTACTAAAACTAAAACTTCCTTTGTGTATAGAACTTGAGTATCACTACTTTCTTGCACCACTTCATCAACGGAGATACTTGCGCCATACTCACTATAGAGCAGCGAGTGAAGTTCAAACACCGGGAAGCATGTACTGGAACTGGTGTTCCCTTTGTAGAACGGCTGAAACCTTTTCAAATGACAAAATGCAAAATCGCCATTTTCATTTGATGCACAGCATCGTTGCTCAATGCTACTTTTGCCCAATTTGCGGGGAACCAACAAACTTTCCAACTGAGTATCGGGACCATTTACAGTCGTGTGATCCGGCAAGAGCTAGCGAATTTCGCGTCGATATATGGCCCCACATTTTAGATGCATACGCGGATTATTTGGCCATGCACGATAAAGGTAATCACCCTGTGTACATCATAGAGCCAGGCCTTCCTTTGATGCGCTTTACAGGAGCCCCAAAGCGCCCTACGCACAAAAAAGGCGACAAGAGCGAAAGTCACCCACGATACGAAATGGATTTGCAGAACAACAGACCAGACGATGTAAGATTATTGAAAATATAATAAAACTATTGAAATCTTAATGACCCATGTCATATTAACTTACAATCATATTCTCTTACTTGATACTTAGTCAAATGTGCCTAAAGTCCCGATTGAGTGGCCGATCAAAAAAACATACAAGGAAGTCACAGGTTGGGATTGTCTGAAATTCAAAAAAGATGTCGACCCACAAGGGCAACCTAGAGACCTATCATTACCAAAAAGGCCACCAAAGGCTACAAGAAGACCTGCTCCTCCAGTAGTTGATGATGATGACGACGATAACGATGATGATGATAATGACGACGACGATGGGGATAACAGGTCAACAACACGCAGAAACCCGTCTAGAGCGGCACGGAAAAGATCTCGTCAGGACGTCCGCCAAGAACTACTCGATATATCCGATAGTGACCAGTGCCCAACACCAGAACCTTCAATCTGGCGTCCCAAAACCAGAGGCAAAAAGGTGTGCCCTCCAAGCCGCAAGGCTTCCTCCAGAGTTCTTCTCAAAAAAACCACTCAAAAGACCAAACCAAAGCAAGTTCAGCGTAAAAAGAAAACATGCAAAGACAGCAGTGAAAGTGAACAGGAACAAGCGGATTCGGACAACTCGGACAATGATGTTTACAAGCCTCCCTCCAGGAAACGAAGACAATGAAAAATGTTTACCACTTTAACGATCTAAATTTATTAGTTGTTCCATGATCCATACTTTTTCAAAATTATCGTGCAAAAAATAAAAACCTATTAATTATTTGAAACCCAAATCGACTTATGAGAAGACTCAATCATTAACACATACCATGATAAGATGTTGCTTTATGCATGTTGCGTTGTATATTAGTACTGGTGTCACAGGTCATGGAAACCTCTTGCCTTTGTCGGTTTGAATTTGAAGTATAAGTTGCCCGAAATTTTTTTCCAATTTTTTTTCCTCTCTTCAGTTTTCTATTTTTCGAACCCAGTCATACCCACCTAATTACATTAGACATTCACACTTATGTTTTAATTTCTACTTCAGTTGCAATTTTCGTACTGCACCAGGTTGTTTTTAATTTTTTTTGATTCTACACAATTTAAAATGTCTGACAATTCTAACGACCAAGAACAAAATGATGACATTCCTCGTCCAACGTCAGAGGAAGAATGTGCCAATCGGAGACAATACAGATACATATCTGAGAGTATGATGGCAGTTTCATTTAATCAGTATTATAACATAACATAACTTATAAAAAGCACTTGCTCATTTTCTTTTTGTTTGTAGACGAAATTTCAGAAGCTTTGGCACGAATTCAAAGGCGCTTTACAGCCGAGAGATTTAATCTCAACAGCGATAACCAACCTCTTCCATGTGGATGTCCTGTGATTAATAATAAAAAATGCAACAACCAAAAATGCATCAACAGAAGAAGAAATGTCGCGTGTCCGGATAGTTGTGGACCTCTTTGTCAAAACAACCCGTAATACAATAATACAATGTTATGATATAATACAACATGAACCTATAAAGTTTACTTGAACTCAATTATTTAGCTGGAGGAACAACTTGTGGGCAATGGGCCGGTTGACATATCTCAAGTTCACTGATGACAAGGGGTGGGGCATTTTTGCTTGGAAACTATTAAAACCTCATATGTACCTTGGGGAATATACTGGCCGTATAGTTAGGAATGGGGCTCGAACAATCGAAACTGGCGCATTTTCGTACCTTTTTAATTTGGAACCAGTCAACCAAAGCATTGACCCCTTCCGACAAGGAAGCGCCTGTAAACTTTTAAACCATTCCTGTAGCCCAAACTGTTATGCCCAACTCATCACTCGCAATGGCTTACTTAAAATTATATTCAGAACAAAAAAGAATATCCAACCCGATGAGGAACTTACCATTGACTATAATTGGACATTTGAAGATAAAAAATACGCAATGGTGATTTGAACTACTAATGGAATTATACTAAATTATAATTGCGCACAAAAATATAACTTTACAATATTACAGCAATGCAAATGCGGGTCCAAAAATTGCAATGGGGTGATTGGTACGCTAAAAAGGAAACCTCGGGTGAAAAAAGCCGCCATTAAGATCTCAACAAAGGACGGCAAGAAAAAGGTAACAAAAGGTCCAGCAAAGAAGCCTTCAACAAAGGTAGCTTCATCAAAGTCCTCAACAAAGGAGGCCGCAATAAAGCCCTCAACAACGGATGCCACAAAAACGACGACGACACTAGATGATAATGCCAAAAAGTCTGCAATGAACACTGCAAAGAAGACAATCAAGAAAGTACAGAGTAGTAAATCTACGGATAATCCCTGTCCTGTGACGGATGACCTGGATGGTGAAGCTTTTATGAATGACCTAATTTATAGGAATTTACCAACTGCTGAAGAAAAAGACGACACACAAAACGTCATTGATACTGAAAATGCGTCAGAACCAGAAGCTGAAAACATTGACGATTTCAATGCTGAGGATGCCGACGATCTCCTTGATACTTCTCTTCAAGAAGGTTTACTTTTAATTATAATTCACATTTTTGTTTCCTTATAGAGTACTTAACATTTTCGTGTACGTTTTTTAGCTTTACAGGTTCCTAGTACTTTTGGTATGGTTGATGAAAATGGTTCATCAGACTTGCAGCGATTCGCTTCTTCGCAACCTCATTTTCCAGAAAGGCAGCCCGGTTATAGGGAGACACACGTTTTCAGTCCCCTTGATAATGTGGTGGTAGTCATTCCTTATCAGTCCGAACTTCGAATTGTGGGTGGCAGAATAGTACAGTGCTACCGGAATCAGCATGGTGTCTATATTTACGTTGTCCGGGTAAGAATGTCTGGCTTTTTGGAACTGCATCTTCCACGATGGCTCATTTTCCGGCATCAAGAAGATGCAACCTTTGCACGAAATCACCTATTTTCAACCAGGGATATCGAGGAAATACAAGCGTATGGATTCAGCAGAAACACAGCGTACCTTGCAGACAATCTGCATTATGAACTTGTTCCAGATTATGCTGCACGCGTGAGGGAAAACAACATTCCACAAACAGAATTGGTTAGATCCTCGGAACCAGGACCAGTTGCTCTTGGTGCACCGACTCATGTACTCAGGATTGTGCAACCACCATCCCCAAATGACGACAGTCCAAATTCCTCTGATGACGAACGTCGAGTTCCTGTAGGAGCACCAAGAATGAGCATTGTGTCATCTGATCCTCAAATTCCTACGTCTTCCAAAAAAGCGTTGTCTTCTTCTCAGCCAGCAACTTACAATGAAGACGAAGACTCTACCTCTAGTTGTGGGCCTATTGTCATTGAGCAGCCACGGGCACCATACAACCGTAACTACAGGCAAAACATCAATGAGCTCCAACATGACTATCAAAATAACGTGATGCTGAGAAGAATGCTAGAAAATGCTGTGGAGCAGGTCACTTTCTTTGCGCTATCCCGCTTGCCGCGAAACTATATAAGTTACGAAGAGTTGTATTGGATCATACGCAGGGGTATGCATTCTATATCTTGTTGACTTGAACCTTGCCCTTGTAAGAGTAAAATAACTAGTTTTTCATTTAAGATTTGGAATATCATTACTTGCTTGCGCGGCCAGAATCCAGAAGATTCTTAAGATTTATCCATTATAGAACGGCAACTGAAGTGACGACCCCAGGAAGCATGAATTGGAATTGGTGCTCTTTATGCAGAATGTCACATACATTTTCTTCCGACAGAACACAGGACAGGCACTTTTTTCAAACCCATAGTATCGTTGCTCATCTTTATATTTGCCCAGACTGTGGTTACGGAACCAACTTTCCGTCAGAGTTTCGTGATCATTTATGGACTTGTGATCCCGACAGAGCTAGAGACTTTCGCATCGATATTATGCCCTTTGTTTCTGACGCTTACGCTGATTTTGTGGCACTTCATGATACGGGTAATCACTACCTTTATGTAATGACACCGGGCCTTCCCCTTATGCGGTTCAGAGGGACTGCCAGACGCCCCACCCACAAAAAAGGCGAAAAAAGTGACAAGAGCTCTCGGTTACCTATGGATTTGCAAAGAAATAAGCCTGAAGATGTAAGTTACTGCACATAGATTTTTTAGATTCTTCTTGTAAGATTATTCTATACAAATCTTTGATGCAAAAAAAAATAGACCACCCAGCCAAAGGTTCCCTTGGAATGGTACATGCAGAAACAGTATACGTTACTTGAAGACTGGGGAAACTTGAGATATGCAGATAAGGTTGACCCACAATATCAGCCTAAACAACATTCCTTTCCTGAACGACCCCGCAAAATAACAAGGAAAAAAATTATCGCGCCGCCAACACAACAAGAGCAGGATGTGGACGAGATCAGTGATGAAAACAGTTCTACCTCTCGTAGGAATCCAACTAGGGCCGCCCGGAAAAGATCAAGGACTGATGTTGTACAAGAAAATCTGGAAATGGAGGATGAAAATGCCCAAGAAGATGAACCATCATTGTGGGTCCCAGATAAAACTACAAGGAAAACCAAACAAACGGGTAAAAAAACAACATCGAAGCGCCTTACAACAAAGAAATCCAGCAACACAAAGACATCCCAAAAAAAAGTTGATTCCTCCAGTGATAGCGATAGCGATTTTGAAACAGTCGATCAAGATGACACTGATGACGAATATCAGCAACCTTCGAGGAAACGCCGGCAGTAAAATCAATGAATACGAAAATTAAAGTCAAATGAAGCAATCAAAAGTTTCTGGTCAAAATTCACAGTCAAAATTCACAGTCAAAATTCAAAAATTTTAATACTCATACATTTTTAACATGATACCACAATAAACTTGAAATTAAAGGAATAAATCACTTGATGATACCCAAAACTTTAGGCCAACACGTTATATATATACAGCAAAGCTATACGCGACTTCTGAAGTTGACGAACGTAGGTTTGGAATAATTTTTATTGGCATCTTGAGTTATAATTGCTAAACACACCCTAAATGCGTTTACTTCTAGTTCATTTACTTGCCTTAGTATTCATCCCTAATTAGTTAACATTTTACTTTCTAATCTTTGAATAAACGTATAAGTGAACTCCAATTCAAAACGTGCTCCATGAAAAACACAACTCGCTTAACTCAGCGGTTATTAAGGAGGGGGTTAACGATTCAAGGTCAAGGTCGTTGTAACGGTAACTGACACTCCAATTCATGCAATGTTCTAAATGTTTTTTTGCACTGATCATGCGAATCAATACGTTCGATGAACTTTTTATCTACTTCAATTATTATTCAGTTCCAGTCAATCAATTACAAGTTATTTTCAATCTGTACTAGATAAGGTTGCAACATTACTATTATTTTAGGAAACGCCCA
>JAQFXM010006892.1:0-12602 GCA_034693345.1 Entomobrya multifasciata | reverse complement strand
TTGTAAAACAGCATTGCTTTTGTTTTATCAACATTAATTGTAACTGAATTTTCCTCACACCATTTTTCTACTTTTGTGATACAATTTTGCATTTGTGAAAAACCGTCTTTCAGATCAGTTGCATCCACAAGAATTACTAAATCGTCGCCGTAGAGGTAATGTAGAAGGTCAATGACCTGTGAAATGGAATTACTGAATAAAGAAAATAGCAGACTATATCTATATACTATATCTGTTGGCATCGCAATATCAAACCAAGATTCAACCAAAAAGAAATCAATTAAAACCAGCAAAGCTGATGTAATAGCATGAGTTGTAAGACTGATTGCCCCGTAAGCTACGAATGGTATTATAATACAAACAATAAAAAACGAAAACTCGACTTAAACTTCAAGAAAATCTTCAACAATATTATGAACTGGATCAGCAGGATGAAACATATTTATTGCAGGATTGGAGCCATGATATTAGGAAAATAACACACAAATTCGATTAAGTGGTTTTCGAAAGTTTGACTTCCAATGGTTGGTAGCTTTCTTGTAGGAATTAGCAGTTTTCTAAGAATTTCATTCAAATTGAAACCTTGGTTGTAAGAGGCCACTACTTCGGAAACATGATGAATTTCTGAGGAGCTTATAATTACTATAGAACTTATTGTCATGAAAAGATCAAGTACGCCGCAGATGTTAAGTAAACGTCTGCTGTAGGAGCTTCTTAATTGCACACATACGTCAGGTATTTTGTCGGTGTTGAGAAGAAAGTAGGCGTGTGCTGCAAATATAGAACTTGTTAGGAAACCCAAGAGATGAACTGTGCAAGCAAAATACCAAGAGTAGCCTTTCCTTTGAAGAAATTTGCTCTGTGATTCATCCCAGTAGAAATATCCAGATGAAGTGTACTTATTCAAAGTACCCAGTCGATATATAAGATGCCTTTTAATTTTTTCAGTAAACATCTTGGTTGGAATTTGTATTCAGAAATTATAAGTAATTATTTGATAAAAAATATACAGAAACAACTGAATAAAGTTGTTATGTAGAGAAATGATTTTTTTGTGATAGTTTCGAAAAGAATGCCTTATGTGGAACATTTAAGGTACTTTTAAAGTGCAAAATTTTATTCTGTAAAATATACTGATTTAAGTTTAAATAAGACTTTATTGTGCAAGAAGTCCATGTTAAAAAGTATTTTAATAGTAGGCTCCAATGTGATAGTCAGAAAAACTTGGTAGAATAAATAAATAATTTATGTTTGTTCCAGATTATTGATAGTTTATGTTGGAAAATGTCATGAAAAATTTGCATGTACTTCTTTTGAATTTACTAAAGCGTACATTGCATGAATCTAAATTTAAGGAAAATTTCCGGGAATAGAGTATTATACAGTCGATTTAAAAATAATTGCAAATATTATGCATCCAATTAAAGTTAAAATTATTTTGATGCGCTAAAAATAATCGCATTCCTTACGATTTTACATCGACATAAGTCAATCTGGGATTTTGTTCCCATTTCCCATAATAAATTGTCAAGCAAAATTTTTATTATTAGTCTGTCTTAATTTTTTTGTGTTTTGAGTTATCATGTTAAAATGAATGTAATAATGTAAGTTGCAAATGAAATAAATTGTTCTGGAACCACAAAATTTTTTACGATATGCATTGCCATGTGTACTACTTTATTAGTCTACTTTTATGACAGTGCAATACATAGCCTTGTTAAAAAATCAGTACCATGAAAAAATTAATTTGAAGCATCGTCAATGTAATATTTTTGTTTTAAAGTTATTTTGGTACAGAATGTATAAAATTCTAAACTTGTTTTTAAGGATATTTGTAAAAACCTACGATGGAGGCTTTTAACGCATAATATGTTCATTGAGTAACTATATTTAAAGTAAAATCTAATATTTTTGCATAATTCAAAAAATAGACAATTTTTAATCATTACATCAAGTATACAACGATAAAATTTAGTTGGCAGAATTCTATAGTATAAATATACCGTTTTTAACGTTAAGATTCGGTGAATTCATAATTGCACTCAAAAGCTATGTTAGTACATGAATATGTTGTAAAAAATAGTTGTAACTGACATATTATTTGACTTTGTACAAATCATAGCAAAAAATAGAGCAAATCATGGACAGTGAGTTCAAAATTTTGGTTGATCTTCAAAAAATATCTGTATAATAACTGTCAGTACCGCACGGAAAGCACTGACAGTGCAAGGATAAGTATTCATTAGTCCCTCTCCATAATCTTTTTAATCCTTTGCATGAGAACAAAAGAAGGGTCCTGAAGGGATTTGATCTCTAGTTGGGACTGGTCGATCGTCGACAGACAATCTTTACTTTTGTGTTAGACAAGCTGCAGAGAAGAGGATAAAACGTCTTGGATAAGATGAAAGGGCAATACCGATTTACCACCAGGATCCAAAGTGTCGTCCTCATTTGTGTCTAGTGTCTACCTATATTAAAGGACAGCAGAAAGAATGATAAAAAAGAGAGAGTAGACTAGACGCAATTCGCAATGCACATATATACTGCCGTAGCTAAAGGTTTACCAAAATTCCTAGTAAAATGAACGGTTGTATATTTGGTGTGTATACTATACTATTCTTCATGCCGAAAATGGGAGAAATGGGAATGACACGATGACCAACAACCTGTCATGTTTTCCTGCGTTTCAGTCGTGAAGCAAACTACTCCAATGAGACGAGATTCAAGTGATCACGATTGCGGGAACGCACACACGAAGGAAAGAGAGCTAAGTAAATACAATTTGAAAAACTCACGGTTTACAAGAAAAACTACTCGAGGGTCGACAATGAGTTTGTGTGTGAGTGTGTGCCTTCTAGATATGGGATGTACTCTGTCGTTCGTGTGTGTCTATGAACTTAGTCAATTAAACTCATCTGTCACTTCAATCAATTCAACGGTAAGGCGCTAGACATGCTACCAACTAGCCACGATGCGGTACGGTGTCGCGTCGTTATTGTGTACACATGGAGAGGTTACTCCCATCGCCTAAAGTAATTCAAGTCATTTGCCTTGTCAAATTTGATTGATTCTTTATTTCATTTAATCTATTACCAAGCTAAAAGCTTTCCCGCCCAATTAATTCCTTTGGGACACTTTTACTCTGGGCGGTCGTCTACAGATATTTCTACCTTTAGTTGGGGTATTGAGCGACGTGACACAACTTTCAAGCCAATAAAAATGGAATTAGGAACCATTTCCTTGTCTAAAGAGAAAGGTGTCCAGCAGGACAGAAAAAGTAAACTCCGGGATAACTTACGAAACCATAAGCTGATGTAACCAAGCACGCTATAAAAAAGATAATATTTTTAACCATTGAAGCTAGAAAAATTTCCCAGCCATTTTCAATCCTAAAATGGTCGGTACCCATATCCCTAAAGAAAAGGATTATAAAGCAAAAAGGGATTGTTTGATTGGATCTTTGAACGGATCGCTATGTTGATGATGATGACCACGTTTTCAAACAAACCAATATCATCTCTGATCCGTGATTTGTCCTTTCTATTTCATTTTACTGCCACCACTTATTCCTATCTTTAGAAGTTGAAGAAACGAAAAAGCGTCAGTAGCAGAGATTTTCTTTTGCTTGAGCGTTTTTTTCTATTTTTATACACATAAAGAAGAAAAGGAGTATCTAGGTACCTTGGGTAGAAACACTTGAAATGTGTGTGCTCTCAGATGATCAAGAATCCAAGCAAAAATTCATCCATTCCTACACCACTACATCCAGTAACGAAGAAACCAAACCACTTCAATATCCTGGATAAAAATCGTACGTGATGACCACGCAATTTTATTTGTAACGGTTAGCCTTAATGCCTTTTTTCTGGTAAATATTAGTATAAAGACTTTCTCCTTCTTATCCTTTATTTCTACTTCCATATCAATTTTATTCAGATTCCACCAATAGAAAAAATACAACATTCAAAAAAATACACAAACCTACACACGCACTCACACAAACATTTATATTTTTGGGTTTTCTTATTACGGATAAGTATTATTTCTTTTCTGTGTGATCGCAAAAATCTCAATCGATAGTTTCAAAATTGGTTTTTGAAGAGAGAAAAGGAATAGATAGTACAGAGAAAAAGGAGCGGAAGAAAAGAAACATTCTATCTTGATTCAAGTTTTCTCCTCACGATTCCTATTTGTTTTTTTCTTACAAGAAGAAAACACATCCCCTTCGATTTAGAGATTCGCGATTATATTGGTTTCCCTTTTTTCTTTTTTTTAGTATAGAACTTAGGAGGAAACAATCCAGATTCTCATTCAACGTTAGACTAATAAAGGCTACATGGCATGGCGTGCCTGATAAAAAACTCATACCCTTGAAAGTATTAAGCAAAGCAATAATATATACATAATTTTAATAATAAAGAATGGTATGTTCTTCAAATAGCCATCTTTAAAAGAGAAGGCATGTAAAATGATTCTTTGAAGATGGAAACAGTCAAAATATTACAAAAAAGTTTGACCAGTACAATCGCAAGCATTTTTTGTGTATTGGAGAATATATGCAGTTAACATTAGAAAAACTCATATGCCCATATAAAGCCAAAGGGAACAACACGAAGTTTTGTAGAAGCTCGTCTGTGGTCTGCTATGGTGGCTGAGAAGACTGAGAATAATGATGATTCTGAGAAGAAGAGCAGTGGCCCTGGTGGCGGTATGTGGATTGTGGATATGAGACAGCCGTTCGTTGCTGTTATGCTACTGAATAGTGTTGTAATCATAAGAGCAGCAAGAAACACACACACGAGGATGACACGAAGAAAGAAAATACCGTTTGCTGATGCGTTTATTTTACACCAAAAGCTGTATGTACATAAGAGTGTTACGTTCGAGAGAATGAATGGGTTGCCGACAAAACCGCAAGCCTTTCTTTTAGTTTAACTCTCTCATTCTCTGTCTTCCATTCAAAAAAACTCTTCCTGGGTTCCATTTTCCGTTCTTCTGGTTTAACTGGCAATCAACGCCTTTTCGCAACGGTGCTACTGCACAACGCACCACACCGTCACTGAAGGTGATAAGGGCCAGCTGCTTTTGTGTGCCCTCTCCCTGAGAAGATACCATTATTTGGAAAACATTCCCAGTTATTTCCTTCTGGGTTTGTTGAGGTCAATGTGAGGATGGATAGATAGTGAAAGCAAAAGGGAGAAAACCCTAAAGTTTTCGTTTTCTCCATCGCCGGATAGTTTTCTGGTAATGAGATGAGCTTCAAGACAGACAATTGTGGATATGGGTTTGTTGTAGACTCTCCTACACACTACACACATGCATATATAGAAGAATGGTATGAGTATGGCATAGATATTCCTTTTCTTAATTTACACACAACTATACTGATCGTGTGACTGGTCAAAAGGTAATGCATATACCCAGTTTTCAAGCTTTTTCATATTTTTATTTCATACAACCTTATAAGGTGAAGGCGTTATGCTATAACTTCGAAATAATCTATATTTTCGTCTTTATATTGCGGTTATAATGTTTCGGCACATATTTTCCACTTTCTTTCAAAATAGAGAAAAAGGGCGTATGTGAGAACGTACACATATAACACTCAAGATAGCGAAGGCTTTCTTTTCCTCTCCGCAGAGATGAAGTGGAGCAAGAAAATGGCACATCCGTAGGGAATGAGTAGCTAGTTTTTTTAGATTCGAGCTTACACCTCCTCGAAAACAGCTTTTCTTTCTCGCCATCACATAGCATCACCAACACCAACCAACGTGTATTCTCATCATCCTTTTCATTTGCTTTTACTTAACACGCTGTCTTTAGGCTGAGATGCAGAGTACTTGCTTAACTTATGCTTTCATACATGTACGTGAGATTTTGTATTTAACGTACAGAAGAGCACAAAGGACAAGAAATATTTGAAGCAAAACCACATCTTCTAGAAAATGAGGAAGTGCCGAAAAATTTCAGTGTAACTTTATTTCTATTGTTGCATTGCAGAATCACATTTTCTAGGGGACTGGCTCAGGTCCTTCTTATTTGGATGACGTGTACGTTGTGTTTGAATCAACAAAATGCCAAAAAGATGAGTAAAACTTGAAGATAGAGGATGAAAGGGCAAAAAATGCAACTTCCACTAACATCCTCATCTTACAGCCAGCAAAAAGCAGAATAAAAAAGGAAGTATGCACATCTGTTCACTTTTATCAGAAAAAGTAAGTAAAGAGAAAGAGTAGGTAATAGTTGTAAAGAAAGAAAGTAAAGTAATAACAATTTCCCTCTTTTCATTAAGGCACCCAGCACAACTTGGGAATTAGAGGAGAACCATCATTTATTTCGACATTTATCGTACACTAACAGTTGCGTTGATGGAAGCTCACTCGCGTACAACAGCAGTACCGGTTACCGGAGTTTCTTTCCTGGCACATTAGGTACATCTAGCTTCAGAATACTTGGTCTTGGCGTATGTATGATTATGGAAGATTGGTGTGTTTTCTGTGTCTCATATAACTACCTTTCGACTTTCCAAGAATTCGATATTATTAGAGAGCAGATTAATATTGTCCATTTGGTAGCTCCTCTTCTGAAGATTTTTAATAATGGGAAGCTGTAATATCAGAGGGGTAGGCCTAGATTGCGTAGGAGGTGGTAATAAAAATGATGCTATAAAATACATATATTGGTTTTGTTGTGACCTAATTTATTACTCTTCTACTCGTTTCTTATTAATAACTTTCAATACAGATAGAATTTACGATGGAAGGAATTAAAAAACACACCAGGTGCTGAGGAATTTGATCTGATATTGGGTTTTCTTTGAAAGAAAAAAGTCAAATTTTCTTGAATTTTCAATAAACAACGGTTATAGGGGTATTAATTTCAGTGTTGTATTTTAGTAAAGTTAATTTAATTATTGAGTTAGCAAACATCAAACAATCTATAACGAAACATGTTGTGCAATAATTGCCGCTTGTAAAGAGACTTACATTGTAGGTGATTGATGTAAATATAAATTTATTCTGTCTATGTTTACATAACATAACCCTATTTACCAAAATTTAGTCAACCCTATTTCCAACTTGCTTGGGCATTTACTTCGCATAAGGTTCAAAAACCAATTTTTGAATTAAACAGTTCAAACTCATTGGCCCACCACAAGAAAGAACAGTGTAGTTGTATTGCAAATTGCAACCACAAAAAACAAGATGTAAGATTACAAATCCATGTATAACTAACTGCTCAATGTAATTTTAATTCCATATGCTTGAATAATCAATATAAAAACCACAAACGATGTAGATTAATGTGGAAAACTTCAATTCTTAGGGCCAAAAAATTACCAATGCATGTTTAGCCAAACACATTCATCTCACAATAAAATAGTACAGACAACAGAAATCGACAGAAATAGGTAAAATGACATATATAGTTTACATATGTCCGTAGATGCAATACCTCAAAAAGTATTTTATCTGTAAAATACATAGTAGGCAATGATTTGAATTTCAAGCCTACTAAAAAAATCAAAGAAAAAGTTATTGAACTGTATATGAGAAACACGATTGACAACCAAATATCTTTAACACATTTATATTTTCAATACATATCGACCATAATATCGATATTCTCGCAAGAGTTATCAAACAAACGCCACATTTCTTCTGTCAATTTTCCAACTACAACATATTTGAATTGAAAGCCCAGGAGAGTAAAAGAAAATCTCACGTTTCTTCAATATTATTATTGAAAATCACGTCATCTCTTAGCCATATGTTAAGCATTCATGATACATAGATACATTATACATCTACAACATAACCAAACCTTAATTTTTAGGATTATTAGTTGGCCAGTAAAAGTGATGGAGAGAAATTGTGAAATAAAAATGATATGATGCTGTGTTGCAGGATGTTGATGATAATGAAAATATGAAATATTTTGACAAGTGATAAATTCAAAGTCATAAAATCTGCAGTTGCAATTTTTATGAGGCTTAAGACCTTTTCTCCATGAAAATATTTGTCTAACACGTATTGCTGATTCCAAGCATTCGAAGTAGTGTTTCAATAGGGAATAATGTAAACAAAAATTAAGAATGTTGAAAAAATACAGTCTATTTGTTTGTTTGTATATTTCATGTTGATTTTCTTTTTTTCCTGTAAGGTAAACGAAGTATTTGACGAATTCTTTTCTATACTGATTCCTGATTTTTGTTAAAATGCTTTTTCCTGTAAAAGAAACAAGTGTGTTACTCTAAAGCACAAATGATATTAAGTGCACAAAGAGAAAAAAAATATGAGTTAAGAGCTGAGATTGCGGTGATATATAAGGCCAGTTGATGGGTTTGGTATTTCGTTTCACTGTAATATATACGTAGACCATTTATAAAGCTGACGTATGCAAGTTCATTCTCTACTTTTTTTGCCGGGTGTAATTTGAAACCTCAGCCCATTTTCCTAGTGTGTTGTGCTGTTGTTGATCTCTTCATTACGAGCTATTATAGGGTTGCTGAATTATTTATTATTTTTTCCTCATCTTGATTCCTTTTACTCAACACACTTTGCAATACAGTACTGTAGCGCTTCTTCAGTACTTTTTTCTCCACAAATCTTTTTGCCTTGACTTGGTTTGCTTGCCTGATAGCTCCTCATCACTCCTTTCTTGAAGTATCCCGAGAGAAGATGAAAAACGCAAGACAACAACAACCATGCAGTTTGCCGTGTTTCTTTGCACTCAATTTTCATTCTTCCTTTGTTATTTGTAGTTTGTACTCATCACAGCAAGCCAGTTGGGATGGTTGATCATCTTGATGATGGAACATAAGAAAAAAAGAGTGAAAACCGGTTTTTCGCTCGGTCTGTCTCTCTGATTTTTTTCTGTTTGTGTTTGCAGAGTTTGCTCAGGACTGACTGACAAAGTCTCATCGTTTTTTTTTTGTTTCGAAAAAGGAAGGTTCGTACACGTAAAAGGTATTCATCTTCTTGTGTGTTTGTATACATAGTGGATAACCAACTATTAATGTAATGGATACTATAATTGTCGAGCTTTTGTCTTAAAAATGTGTGTACATAACAAACAGTACAATACACACAACATCAGTTTTCCTTTTTATTCTGCTGCTGGACAGCAACATTGCAATTTAGTTGGCCTTTTCATGATGACATGAGTACATGGGTAAGGCTTGCCTTTTCTGAGAAAACTATTTCTTCTTCGGTCCGGTCGGTCAGTGTCGTCCTGTCTCCTGTGATCACGTCTACCTTTATTGTTGTCTTTTAATGCAAACATTTTATTTTATCTTGAGGCGCAACTTTGCTTGCTTACTTCTCATCTCTTCACTTTTCCTGTCTTGACCGAATACAATTCATTTTGGTAGTACAATACACATGACATTTAGCAGCATATAAATTTACGAAGGAGCAACACTGAAAACGGCAATTTCATTATGGCATGGTGTGTATTGTCGTATTCTAGCCCTTCTCTTATTTACTTTACGATGACATACAGGACATGGTGCTATTACACATCACGTCACATTTTATCGCAAAAACATGATTGTCCTCTTCAGATAAATTGTTTACATTGCATAAATTTTATACTTTATGGATAAAATGTTAGCTTTTTGCACGCTCAGGTTTGCATGCTTGCCTGTTTAAGCAACGCAATCATCATGTTATCATGCATGTTCGAGTAAAATGGATGGCCAGTAAAAGGGGATTTATGTGAGACAGAATTCTTGCTTATTAAAACGTGAATTTTATATGCTTTTAAATTATTACAACTAACAAGATAAAATGTAAAAGCGAATGGTGGACAAGTCCAGTCAGCTAATTCAATAATTTCTTTATTTTTGAAAATAATAGCATTAAAAAGTATTTTGATGGAACGTGTCCTATGCAAATACACCGTCTTTGGATTTTCGTGAAATAAAGTTTTTTCGTAGATTAAAATAAAGTAAGAAAAACAACCAGATCCTTTTGATTGCTTAACACAGTAGCTCTAAACGAGATTTTGATACGCCACTGCACTGTGCACCTGGCTGGAAGAAGGAACGCCTTAATGAATAAAAATTAATTAGTGATTTTCATTCATATAAATATGTCACAGTGAATGTATGTTTACGCTAAAGTTACAAATGTGCTGTAAATTCATGTTTTATGTGAATTTATATAAACGAAGGTGGGCAACTAGTTATTCCCTTTCGTTCTAAATACACATAAGCTATAAAATATTTCTTCAAGAAAAAGCTACTTTGTAAGTTTTCTAAATGAATACCTCTGCCTTTGCCATGGGCGAAGATAAAAATTTACGCCTTGCTGTTGCAGCATTTCAATATAATCCAAATCAAGTTTTTTGTAATAAAAAATCGATTCAATAAATACTTGACCATATGTTGATTTTCAGGCTTCCGTTTTTACGCTTTATCTGTACATCCATGGAATGCTTATATATTTTTATCTTCTTGTCGATTACTCAGTAAAGCAATCAATGTGATGATGATTGCAAGAGCATTTCCCACGTTAATTTATTTGTATCACATTATGCCAATCTGAGAACAAAATGGAAACACAAGTGAACTTACACCGGTCTAAAAATATATTATACATTAGCTCTGCTATTTCCTTCTACCTCCCACGAAGTTGCCAACAACTTTATCACCGATGCAAACCGGACACGCAGTAATTGCAACTGACCTCATCACTCTGTCGTAAATTGATTTTAGGCAACACCGCAGACCCTATTTTCTAATCTTCAACTGGTTCTTAAATAGTGTAGATCAAAAAATACCATCACACTTATAATATAAATCAAGTAATTATCTTGAAAAATGTTAGTAAACCTTTGCAATGAACTGATAAACTGCAATTAAATTGTTGCAGGTCTTTTCATAGTTCGATGTCAATTTTACTGACCTGCTGCTTGATTAAACGGAATCAAAGTTCATCTTCATAACTCACAAGTAATCTTGTTCTACATTTAAACTTTAATTCATCTTTCTTCCATCTCTCTTATTGACTCAAATTCTTACCTGAAAGTATTCCTTGTCTTTCAGTTTGACAGGAACAAATACATCTCACACGTTGATGAGTAAACACCTCAAGGTGCTCAAATATTGTTGTGTGCCTTTATTTCTCGAGAGATGAAGTTTTATCTTACATTTTAAACATTTTTGTATAAGAGTAAAATTGAGATAAATGAAGATGTTCGTTCATCGTTCATGTATAGTAACCATTACAATTCTTTCAGAACGTTCCGCAATAAATCCAGAATAATACATGTTTTCTAGAAATACGTCGAGTTATTCATTGAAGGCATTCATTGTTGAACTTTTATTTGTTAAGAGATAATACGTTTGGTCTTCATTTGCATTAAACAAGAGCAAGTCGAAAATATAAATGCCAATAGTGTCAAAAGTCAAAAACTGGCTTTGCCTTCAGCAAACTAACCCAATGATCTGCGTTTAAATACTTTAAATTAAACTATTTTACTTTGTCTAAAACCTCTGGTTAATATACACGTAGCTTCAAAATTGAACTGCATAATTTTATGAACTAATTTACAAATGTGTTTGTTATGTAAAATGGAAAGTTTCTAGTTTCTGGCTACGTAGCATGTATTTATTCAAATGAAATGACTAAGCAAAAACACATTTTATCAAACATATTATAAGTATTGAGTCATGAAGTTCAATGCTTAGGTTTTATGTGAATCTGTGAGTCCAATAATTACTATATACGTGTAACACAATTAAGCTGCCAACTTAATCATTCAGCCGGAGGGCTTTCATCACTTTCACAGTATAGAGTGATTTACTTTGCCCAAGCAAGGTGCGTAGAGTGAAGCCATTTTGGATTGGTTCCACTTACAACTAACGATTTTGTTTTTCAGCAAATACTATTACCTGCATCTGTTCTAAGAATTTTACGTTAACAGCCAATATAAATTATTTTTAGCTAACCCTAATGGTGAAGAATGTGTAGCAATTAATTATTTCCAAAAAATAAGCATATGTATGTATTTTAGAGGTGTGCATTATGTTTGCCATCAAATCCAACAGAAGTGCACACTCATCGTCCCAACAATTCGAGTACCTACAAACAATATTCTAAAAGCATCTATATGAATACCCATTGTAGCCAGCCACTAAAGCTTATGTGTTACTAGTTTCGTTCGTGACAGAGTTATGAAAAGGCTGGGGTAATTCTTTTAGTTTCTTTCTTAAATTGGTTGTCTCAAGGAGTTTTATTTTATGCTTGTATAACTGTTGTAATAATAATAAAAGAATGGGCTTACTGGCACTGGGGTAATTAAGATAAGTCCTAGTGCAGTAGTAATTATTTCTGTCATTACTTTAATTGCTGACGTCCTGTTTGTAGAGCATACTTACCTGCAATACAAACGTGTATATTTTTGTACTTTGTTAAGTTTTTACGAACGTCTTAGCCAATATAATACATTTTATGACATTACTAAGTGTTGGCGACACGTTGTCTAAGCCAATTGAGATGAACTTTGCCTGCATTCAATCATAGGAGCATATCACTGTCTGTAACTTGCTGTATATGTTACTTATGTAATTATAATCTTATTTGTGAAAAATATCG
>JAQFXM010006891.1:0-12603 GCA_034693345.1 Entomobrya multifasciata | reverse complement strand
GCAAGTGTGAGGCACTGAGGCTTCTCCTGATCTTTTTGATACACATTATTAAATGTAATGTGCGAGCTCACACCTATTGGTCTGTATTTAAAAATATTTACATTTTACTTTGCGAACAGCATGAAATGCAGAATTAAATTTAGATTTTAGCACATACCTTGGAGTTCTGTATAGGATCAATGTATATTTAAGCTCGTCATTTATATCAGCTCCCCAGTGATAATTCTCGCTTTTCATATCGTATTTTGCATCCAACCAGTCTTAAACATATACAAAAATAATTTAATAGAAATTCTGGATCGTTGTCGCACTAATGTAAATTCAATGTTAAGGCATTTACACCAGGTGTCTTTCATGCGGAGGTCTGTCACCATCTTTTCAAGAGGTCTTCCCACGAGGGCCAAGCTTAGTAAGTTTTTTACTGTCGCAAGCTTAAGACCATGTTTTGAACAATCTATGCGAGCCTGCTCAATCGTCACAAAATCGCCCCTTTGTTCCGTGTTCTGAATTATGAAATATCGTGTTTTCCCGATTCGATGTAACGTTTTTGTATTTTCAGGGCACAACGATATTGTGATAGGAACGACTTTTAAAGAAATAATCGCGAATTAGATGCCTGCAAATTGTATAGATACAAAGAAGGTAAACTTTGTAATTTCTCACAAGACAACATGAACAAAATAGTTGCTATGGTTGATAAGGTTTCCATTTCTGGCGTTTTTCACAGCAGCCTTAGGTACCGATTGTTCGCTATTGGCAAGTTAGAGATAATTTCTTTTCAGACGTCTACAAAAACATTGTTGTTTCCATGAGCAAACGTGATCAACTCTAAAAGTCTTGGAATATTCTTATCAAAAGGAACGTATACGATGAAGTTATTTATACATGAACAAAAACATGTAAACTATCACAAAACACTTTAATTTTGGGTGCGAATTTTGGTACAAGTCATACCTATTAACTAACATAAATAGAATCATGTATACAAGAACCGGATACCATTTATTGTTATTTCATGTTAATTGTTATTAGTTCCTGTATGTAATACCTTAAAAACGTAACACTTATGGTAATGATTAAGCATTTGTACCATTTATGCAAACCAAACAATCAGTTCTAATGCACATAAACATTCAATATGCGGCGGTATATATTTAGATCATAATAAATAAACGTTAATATGGGAGAATGTAAATGCAACAAATCAGTAACAAGGAGTAATTCCCTGAATAAAAAACACTAAAAAGAAAACAAGTTAAGATGATCTGATGCTGCTGCAAATGCAACCCCTAGAACATTGGTTTCCTAATTCTTAACAAATTTTCTTTTGAATTTGTGAATGCTCCTCATAATATTTAGGGTCTTTACCAATTACTTTGTAATAAAAAACTAAATTGATTCTTGATTTAATTTAATTTTTGAAAAAATCTATTTGAGTTCAACATCTTAATTGATATACCAAAATATTTTGTAGGCAAGTATAAGGTAAAATATGTGACATGAGTTTCATCCGATTTACATTTTCGAGCTTTATTAGCCAAATTCAGCTGCACTTCAAAGGTATACAATTAAAATCAAGTTCACTAGGAAATTTTGTTCCAGTTTTATTTTGATACAAAGATATTTTTATTTGTAATATATTATTACAATTTTATTGTTTCTAATTTAGTAAATCAAATAATTATTTTTTAACCAAAAGTTAAATTACTTAAGAAAATTGTTCCAATAATTAACAGTTTCCGTTTTAGTTGTTTTATTTGATGAATGGAATTTCAAGTAAAATTGAGTACCGATAAAGTTTCCATTCTGTTATTTACCCAGCAAATTTAGTGCAATCACAACCCTTTGGATATGGCGGACAGTTCTTGGTACTCAACAAATTTCGGATGACACAAGCATTGTAGTAGGTACAAGCAATCGTGCATTTTGGGTCCACTTTACTCCAGTCAATTAGTTGGGGTGCAGCTGATGTTTGGTCAATGACAATGGCTCCAAGGACCAGGGTCAAAATACCCATGGCAATATAAGATGAGGTCTTCATTTTTTTGTATACTGCAATTTATAAGTTTATATTAATTATGAATTGAAATTTCGATATGTTTACGAATTCATTTGTTCTTACCGAATACTACAGTAGGAAAAACGTTTTAGGGCAGTTTGTGAAGGTGAAATGATGCAGCAATGCAATTGGGTTTATGCATTTATACTACAACAGATAGCATAACAAATATACAAGTTTTGATGAATATATGGTATCTAGGGCATATGTGCTAACATTACAAAGAAACTTTTTGTTTCACTGAATTTAAAGGGTAAATGTTGATAGCAGCTTGCAACTGTGTACTACTAACATTGATTTGGATTGAACAAAAATGCTTATAAAAGTTAAAATACGGATCTTTGTACAAATAATTAAAACAAATATCACAAAAGTTGAAGTATTTATTTGTACAATGATGCTTCACTTGTTCACTTTAAACAGTCATATAAAATCATATAATTGGTACATTAGTACAAAAACACCTTCTCAAATATAACTTCAAATGATTCATTCGTTTTTGGTAACAGTTGGTTTTATATATGTGTTCTCGTGGAAAGGGAGCATGGACTTTTGGATATGGACTTTGGAGCACTCTTTGCTCATTAATTAAATTGAAAATATTTCCGGTAGCGTATTTGTTTATTTTTGATTAGCATTCTTCATGAAGCGATTGTAAGCTCCATGAAGAAGTATTTTGATGAGTTTTCTTTTGTTTTTGTGTGCGCATTTCCGCTGCACTTTGACCCACATTGTATTTCAATATTTCCTTTGTCCCTTAACTTCAATATTTTTCTTTGTCTATTTTTGGTATAAATACGTGCGCTAAATTTGTAATTGGTATTAGTCGTTGGTCAGTTGTCTGTCTAACTGGTCCAACTTTGGAAAATAAAAGTCCTAACGTCTGCAACCGGAGTCGGAAGCATTTTGGTTTTGATCTTTATTTTTCATCATATTGTTCGGGAGCTAGAGTCCTGAAACTTCGTTCCAAATTGGGAACTGGTCCTTCATTGTTGTTATCCTATTGGGGGTAAAGTTGGGAGGAATTCATTGATTTCGGCCCTTGTGCTATCGCGAGGAATTTGGAGATTTCACTAACATTCAAGTTTCCAACAGTCCAACTTGCTAACAATCAAGTTGCCAACAGTCCAACTTGCTAACATTCAAGTTGCCAACAGTCTAACTTGCTAACATTCAAGTTGCCAACAGTCCAACTTGCTAACATTCAAGTTGCCAACAGTCTAACTTGCTAACATTCAAGTTGCCCACAGTCCAACTTGCTAACATTCAAGTTGCCAACAGTCCAACTTGCTAACATTCAAGTTTCCAACAGTCTAACTTGCTAACATTCAAGTTGCCAACAGTCCAACTTGATAAGATTCAAGTTGAAAACAGTCTGGGTCATTAAGGTGGTCTGGCTAGTTCAGGTTATCTGATCGTTCAGGTGGTCTGGATCAATAAAGTGGTCTGGGTCATTTAAGTGGTTTGGCTAGTTCAGGTGGTCCGGGTCGTACAGGTAGTCTGGGTCGTACAGGTAGTCTGGGTCGTACAGGTAGTCTGGGTCGTACAGGTAGTCTGGGTCGTTCAGGATTTCTGGGTCGTTCAGATGGCCTGTGTCCTTCAGGTGGTTTGAGTCGTCTAGGTGGCCTGGGTCGCCCAGGTGGTCCGGGTCAGTCCAATGGTCTGGGTCGTTTCGGTAGGCTGGGTCGTCTAGGCGGCCTGTGTCGTTCAGGTGGCCTAGGTTGTTCCAATGGTCTGGGTCGTTTAGGTGGTCTGGGCCGTTCAGGTGGTCTGGGCCGTTCAGGTGGTCCGGATCGTTCAGGTGGTCCGGATCGTTCAGGTGGTCCGGATTGTTCAGATGGTCCGGATCGTTCAGGTGGTCCGGATCGTTCAGGTGGTCTGGGTCGTTTAGATTGTCTGGGTCGTTCAGGTGGTCTGGGTCGTCTATGTGGTCTGGGTCGTCTATGTGGTCTGGGTCGTTCAGGTGGTCTGGGTCGTTCAGGTGGTCTGGGTCGTTCAGGTGGTCTGGGTAATACTCTACTCTAGACATTGTTATGAAATTTTATAAATAAATTATATTTTAAACTATGTATATCTAAAACTTTTAAGAGGACCAATCTGCTTTTAAAAATCTTAAGTAGAATAAGCTAAATTTTCAACAATGTACTGTTGGTGAAATCGGTCTGTTTTCAGTTAAACTATGTATCTTTCCTTTAAACAATAACTCGTCAAACTAAAATTTCACATTGGCGGAAACGCATTAATAAAATTAACTCTGATTGCTGATGGAGACGGAAGATTTGATTCTTTTGTTTATCAAAACAAGCGGTAAAAATTGGATCCGCAACGAGCCACAAACTCTCTAGAGGATATTTTAGTTTCCTAAATTGTGGAAGGAGATAATACGCCACAAGAAATCAATTAAAACATGTGGTCAAATGCTTCTGCAAACAAAATTATATTGTAAGCGAATTATACGACGCAATTTATTGTTTACCAGTATCTTTAATTTGAATAAAGAAATAACGAAGTCATTAAAATTTGACTTCGAAACTTTTGTACCTTAACACTATAAAATTACAAATATCTACATTTAAAAAACAGCAGTAAATTTGAGCGAAAGTTTCCACATAACTACTAAGAGCTTCTTGCTTGCAACACTAATATACATACACAGCTTCAGGTTACTTAAATTGCTTAAAGATTTTTGGAACTATAAAAACTGGATCAAGATCAAAACACGTTTAACTTGACATTTAAGATATTTGTAAATCAAGAAACACAACTTAACTAACAAAACTTGTTTAATAACAGAAAATAATACTAAAAAAGCTAAGTTTGCATTACAGTTTATTTAATAAGTCATTGCTTAACTAGTAAAATGTTGTCCGATTGTTAACTATTTCGAAATTGAGCTTAATTAGGCATCGGATCTATTTCTTCTGGCCAACACTTACATAATAATTTTAATTTTACCTTATTAGCAGTTGTAACTATAAACCGAAAAGTAATATACAATTAAATTAATTTGTTTTTTAAAACTAATTTACCTTAATAATAAAGAAAAATGCACGAAAACAGCAATCTTTTCTACTAAGGTTTATAACAAAACACTTATAAATGATTCATTTATCAAAGGTAAAATTTTTACATTTCCATCACCCACAAACTACAGAAACGAATCTTATTGCCAAACAGTTTAAATTCGTAAAAATGATAAGAAACAAACAAATGTTTAAAAATCATGATTTAAAGTTTAACAATAAGCTTGTCGAAATTTGCATTTTTTACACCAAACAATTCAAAATCATTAACACTTATTTTGAGATAAGCTCACTGAAATTACAGGTATTTAAATGCACGAGCTTGTTACAACTAACTATTTACTGAAAACTTCAATTTTGTGTTCATTCTTCTATGTAACATCAAACAAAACAATTAAACTAAACTGTAGATAATTTATTTTGCCTAGAATTTATGTAATATAGTTGAATAGATTTTTAAAAGAGAAAACGAATTAACATAATTTTATTTGGATCACTTATGACGAGTAGCGAAATGTTTACTTAAGTTACTTGAAGTAGTAAAAGCAGTGAAACATTTTTCACACCGAAATGGTTTTTCGCCTGTATGAACTCTCATGTGCTGTCCTAAACCACTTCTACCAAAAAACTTCTTTCCACACAATTTACATTCATGCTCCTTGATTCGATTATGCACGGATTTGATATGTTTTTGCATATTGCTTTGAAGACTAAATGATTTCCTGCATGTTTCGCATGTGTGGGGTTTTGAGCCTGTATGAATCCTCATGTGCCGATTAAGTTGTCCTTTTTCCATAAACAACTTTTGGCATACTTTACAGCTATGCCGCTTAAACCCATTGTGCCATTTCTCATGCCTATTTAATTCGTACATTTGTGCAAATGTTTTAGGACATTTGTCACAACTATACGGCTTTTCTCCGGTATGTTTCAGAATGTGAGCTTTCAGGGAGGAGCGTGACTTCATAAATCGATAACATAAATTGCATTTAAATTTCGTTTTGGTTTTATGAATATTTAAGTGGCTCTTCAGATTTGCTTTTTGGACAAACCTTTTGTCACAATGATAACATTCGAAATTTTTAATCCCATCATGTATTAATTGGTGTGTTTTAAGATGACTGTTATTAAAAAAGGATTTTCTACATACGCTACATATAAATGATTTTTCACTCCTGTGGGATATCATGTGGTTTCTTAAGATGCTGGGTTTTGAAAATGAACTTTCACACAAATCGCAATTGAAAGGTCTTTCACAAATATGTGCACGGTAGTGTGAAAAAAGGTATTCTGGGCTTTGAAATTTGCTGTTGCCAAATAAGCACTGGTAGTTTCCACGATGTGAGTTCATATGGCGTACTAAACTGGTTTTATGATTATACGCTTTGTGACACGTAGCACATGGAAATTTTATTGGAGCCATTTCGATTTCCGATAAACTGTTTCAACTACTAGGTTTCTTGAGTGCAAAAAATGATCCAAGTGTATTGTACGCACAATTGCTAAAGTAATAAGCTCTCTAAACTAAACTTTTGTTTTAAGTTCAACATTAGACAACGGCTTAAATTATATGGTGAATAAGCACTTGAAAAACCGCAACATTTAAATGATCAAAACTTTGAAAAACTGTAATAATTGTTTTTAACTTGAGACTGTACTTGTGCTTTGCAAGCATAATTTTATATAAGCTCAAAGCTAGCCGAAAAAGGAAGAAAACAGTTTTTAACGCGTCGTTGCCTTCGCCTTTAGCCATATGCTTTTTCTTTAACCAAGACAACAATGAACCTTAATATACATGTCCGCTTATACTCATATGTAGACAAGGCAGCTCATAAACAAGTTTTGAGAACCTATTGCATGCATTCATGAACACGCATACCGAACACCAACTATTTCATCATTCCGATTGTATATTTACATTTTTATGTTCAATATGCATAACTACGTACGTGAACGTGATAATTTAGTACTCAAGTGTTTGATTTGGTGTGAGCGGATAGGGTAAGAGAGGCTTACAATAAATTTTAACGTAGTCTCCAAAATTAAACCTGAACAGTACTGGGTGACTGACGTTTGAAACAACATATTATTCATTGCCTCAAATACCATTTGTTCTGTGTGGGGACATTTACAAGCATTATTTATGGAAAATTACCTTAATGGCTGGGACGATGCACATGGCAGGATGAAAATACACACTGCAGCAAATTAATTATGTGGTACGATAGGTCTATCTTGTGTATGCATATAAAATCCGTTTTTTTGTACGTGGTTACCTGCATTTAAGCTTTTAAAATGCCCTTATCGCAATTCTAGCCAAATTTTTAAACCCAAAGGTTTATTTTATGTAGCTTAAATGTAAAATAAAAGACGACCTTCATGTTTTTCTTTAGAAAGAGTAAAATATTTGTGATAAATATGTGTCAAAATTTTACACAAACCTTACCACAAAAAGCTTCAGCTGAAGAAACTAGCAGGTAGTAATGCATGTTTTTTTATACAATAAATGCAGTAAAAACTTTTAGTTATGTTCTCTTGCTTTACCTAAAGCCATTTAAATGCCAAAAATTATCATTGATGAATATTCACGAAAAATGTGTGGTGATAGCAGTTACATAATCATGTTTCTCATGCGTGTTGATAAACCAAGCGTAATAAGTGTGCACTTAAATTTCTGAGATGTACGGAGCCTAATTTCTTAATCTTTGCTGATACAAATATTTATAGATCAATAATTTCTTTGAAAAAAAATTAATTAATTCCAATACATATGCACAGCTTAGCAGTGTAGTCGACTGATTCGAAATTGAAATTAAAGCGTAGCAAATGCTTTAAAAATGTCGCCGAATAATACTTACCGTTTGTTCACTCTGCTAGTTTAAATTCGTCCCTGTTAAATCAGTATCAGTGTAATGAAGTCGTTCGAAATACCTTCTACTTTAATTTGCATCGACATGAAGCATGCATAAGATCAATGATCTGTCGTGCATATATTTTTCTGCGTATTACTTCAGAAAATGAAATTAAAATATTTTGTTGCTTAGCTGGTGAACAGTCTTGCTTGTGCAGAAATCGGAATTATTTAACTGACTAATTTAGAAGTACTGAGTGTGATTGTTTGTTTCATTTCAAATAGAGTTTAAATACAGCTATGCAAGTAGCTAAAGCATAACTTTTATTTATACAGGTTTCATCTTTAAAATGCCAGCTGACATACCTTCGCTATGTTGATGAGCTAGAAGAGCAGTTAGCTGTACTTGCAATTACTTTACAATAATGTTATTTTATTTTGTGTGTCCTATGCATGAAACAGTACCGATGAAATAATTTAAACCCACAAGCAAAATCTCAAAAAGGGTTAACGTTATGTTTTACGTAGTATCTTTTCCGGATCTCCTATGCATTTTAAGGGGAAATGGTTTTTGACCAATGAACTGGATTATTGAAATAAAGTCGTCGTCAACTTTGAAATAGTACTAAGTTACGTTAAAATAAGTACTTGAAAGCTTAGCCTTTAGCTTCAAGCCAAGGTAAAAACGTCTTTAATCCCGAAGTGTATGTGGCGTAGATAAATAGCTTGTTTAGCCATGCAATAAGACCTAAAATATCACTTTTGTGTTCACCCTCAAAGCATAAACAAGACCGACAAAGTATTTAGTTTCCTTTTATTAATAAACAACTGTAAACAAACACATCCAATATGTACGTGACATGACAAGTTTTACAAAGTACTTGGCACAGGAGCACTTATTGAAAGAATGCACACCGGCATACCTTTGATATGTCGTACAATGTGTACAATCTAAAGCATTGTGTATAAACATGGGTTGCTTATGCATAATCTCTTTACTTTAATACGCGTTCTCAAGAAAAGAGACGAGTAGAAAAGAGTTCCTGATTATTAGTGGTCGTAGCTAAATATTCACAGACTCAGAACAATTTCCCCAGCATAAAACTGTGAATTTGTTTCAGAATCGATCCATACAAAACTTAAATCAGTTTAAATTTGCACATTAGAAAAATACTACAAATAAATACTTTGAAAAATTCTAGAAAAAAGTAATTTACTTCAAAGTGAAATTTTCCTTGGACAGTGCTTAGCGTCACAGCTCAACTGACCTTTCAAGTGGTAGTTCTTTGCAGCAAATATGGCGTCGAAGCGATTTAAATGTGGTACTTGTGAAAAGAGTTTTAGTTTTCTTAAAAGTTTAAATGCACATAAAGCATTTCACCTTGGAACGCATGAGTGCTTATTTTGTGGCAAAATATTCAGTAGCACTGGGAATCTTTTTCGCCACTACCATACGCATACTAACGAAAGAGCACACCCATGCGATTTATGTGACGAATCGTTTGCACAACTTACTAGTTTAAACAAACACGTTATGACTCATACCGGCGAAAAGCCCTACTCCTGCAATATTTGTCAAAAATCGTTTTCCTTTAAAGGTACTTTGCAATCACATCGGGTTTTACACACTGGAATTAAAGACTTTAAATGTGAACAATGTAAGCAAACGTTCTCATATAAACATCATCTAAGATATCACTTAAACACTCATAAAACAGTGACACCATTTCAATGCAATTTATGCAGTCGGTTTATGGGATCAGCTATTGCTCTTAAAAGTCACATTCAAATACATACTGGCGAAAAACCATACCGCTGCAGTTATTGTTCCAAAGCTTGGTCAAGTAAGAGTGATTTGCGGAAACATGAAGACCGACATAATGGCACCAAGACACATAGCTGTCAAGAATGTCACAAGAAGTTTTTTACTCTATGCAACCTAAATCAACACAAGACAACCCATAGTGGCGCAAAACCATATACGTGTGACATTTGTAGGAAACCATTTACTACGAAACATTCCATGACACTACATAATAAGAGTGTTCATCAGAAAATTAAAAATCACGAATGTAATGTGTGTGATAAACGCTTTAGTACCCATGGAAATTTAACAAAGCATGTGAGAGTTCATACTGGTGAAAGGCCATACAAATGTCGAATATGTTCCAGGACATTTCGATCGTCTAGCAATTTAAACAGGCATATGGACACTCATAAATATAATTAAAGATTGTGAACCAGTAAGATAAAATGGTACCATAGAACATCCGTTTGAAATGTAAATACAATGAGTTATTATAATATTTTTGTTACAAAAAAGTTATTATTGTCAGAAAAAACCATTAAATTTTAAGTTATTTCATAACTAGCGAATCGAATCTTTGAAAATTTAGTTACATTAATTTGGTACATATTATCAGTTAAAGTTTTTATTCACCTTTTTCTATTCATCAGAAAAAAATAAATGTTAAGTTTTCATATTAAAACTTGGTTATGAGTAGTAATACAAGTAAATAATATAAGTTGCTCGTTGGATTTGATGTATTTTGCTAGTAATTGCAACTTAACTGTAATCCAACCACTCTCAAAAATTATATGATCTGAGTGTGTGAATTTGGAATAATTTATGTGTGCATTTCGAATAATTTATTGTTTCTACATTGTAAATTTTCATTGGATGAACACATATTCAAATAAACAATCTAAAAATTGCTAAGTAAAAAATAAGTTCGTACATATATCAGATTCATTTTGTCAGATTTGCCTTTGTCTTCCAATTTTCGTATCAAAAGTTTACTGTATTGAATGTAATAAATGCGAATCCTTTAATAAAATATTCAATTTGGCCTAATTTGTTGCGATTTTTGAAAATATAAAAAACTTGTATTTATTATTTGATTTTTTTAGAACTATGCACACTTTATGACTCATACACAATGCATATTTGTGATTTCATATAAAAATTGACATATTACTGTTTCATAAAGAATCGCTTGCATTATTGTTCTAACTATGGGTATGTCATATATTTGTATTCCTCTCTTCAGTTTCATTTGAACAATGTCAACTTTATTTAGAGACATAAACTAATTAAATGGAGTGTTCTGTTTAAACATTATTTGTTCGAATAATTGTGCCCACAATATATTAACGTAAGTTACATATGACGTTCTTGTTTGCTTCATTGTAAAAGTTAAATAAAAACTCATGCTCAATGCAACAGTTAAATGTTTTGCTTACGTTAGTTAAATTTCCTTGAAATCAAATTGCTATAGAGTCAATTCGACTTTTTGGTTATTTGAAAACACACCTGACATTCCATACTTCCTTAAGACTATATTTTTACAAGATTTGCAGAAAATTGATCGCTTCAAACTCTATTTACTGTTCTTTTACTGGTTTTGCAGAAAATATGGCTTCAAGTGAAACGGATTGGATACTCCTTCACGTCCTGTTTTTGCTTTCCCCATATGATAGTTTGGATACCGGCGGCATAACTAAAAGCAAATAAAAATGAACTGTATGAATATGAATTTATGAGAAATTACACGCTAATGATTCAAAATGCTGAAGATATATGAAAACGGTAGAACTTATATTTATCTCAAAACCGAAATCATGGTTAATCACTGATTGTCTCAGCTATCTATTTTGGTATTATTCAGTTAAGAATGTGTACGTCTTTCATGTATTCGTTTAACATAACGCATGTAAATTTATTGCACTTTAGCCTGTGGTAATACTTGTCACAACCAGATCAGCTGTGATTCCCTACAATTGTTATCTCTCCAATTCATATAAATAATTATCACCAAAATACCAGTTGTCTAATGTAATCAAATACGTGACCAACATCATAAAACGATGTTTATGTATAACAATGATTAGTTCCTGTCATGGGATTATTTACGAGCACTTATACAGAATTAGTGTTTCTATGTTTCAAAAGTTAAGACGGGAACTGAAAGGGTATGTATTTGCCCTATTGAACCTTGAGGCACTTGGTAAGGGTTTTTTGAAAATCTGGCTCGCTGTGTTTGTACTCGCATTTAACCTCTACGGCACAAAATTAATTTTACCCTGCAGGACATCCATAAATACCTGCAATCATGGGTAGGACTAAATCCTTCGGGTTGCGACAGCATTGGGAAAATACACGTGCGGAAAATATGCTGTCGCAAGAAAAATACAATGTTTTTTCCTATGCTGTACTTAAGCCATAATACATTATGACCCCCATAGTGTCGCACCAAACTGCGACAGCCTATACCTTACGTGTTAAACGTAGTAATTTGATAAACATTAAAGGTTATATTTGAAATGTCTTTGTACTACTTGTGTTAATTTTGTATGCTGTCGCAATGAAATATGCGACACTACTTATCTTGTTTAAAAATATCCAATTTCAGTGGCGTAAACACTTCAATACATACACAGTAGTACCCCACTACACTTTCCTGTCTATGCTCCACGCACCTTAACCCAATTTTCAACTCAATGCAGTCGCAGTTGTGTATGCGACAGCATGCCAGTTTACATGCTAAATCTTTGGAATCTTCATGTCAGCCATTTGCAGTCGCAGTTGTCTACGCGACAGCATGCCAGTTTACATGCTAAATCTTTGGAATCTTCATGTCAGCCATTTGCAGTCGCAGTTGTCTACGCGA
>JAQFXM010006890.1:0-12604 GCA_034693345.1 Entomobrya multifasciata | reverse complement strand
TTCCACCCTGCAGAACTCGAGCATACCTGACTAACCCCCTGGAGAAGATAACCTAAACCTTGGTTTTCCACCCTCCAGATGGTGAGTGGTTACGATTACTTGTGTGTTTTACCACAATTAATAAAAAAATTGTTTCAGATTTGCTGTTCCTCATCTCATCAATTACTGTTCCAGCCATAATGTGTGTTGTGTTATCGTACGATTACCACAAGTGTATGTGTGAGTGTGATTGGGTTACTGGGTTGGGTGGAAGTGGGCTAAAACGTCGAATCGGGATGGGTTTCGTTTAACGTTGAAATGGTTTGTTTTTGTAACCAACTTGTGGAGTTGACTGATTTTGTTTTGTACAGTTTGAAACGAAAACAGCGCGTGAAAATGTGACAAAAATTATTTTCACTTGTCAAAATACATGTGGTTTTAATATTTCGGCTGAATAAATTGTTCCTGTTTCTTGAGTTTTGGGGTGTTGTAAGAATTTGGGTGGTCAACCATTGTTTCAATTATAAATTTGCATAAAATTTGTCATTATCAGTGTTTAACTCATGCAAAGATGGTAGTTTTAAACGGTTAATCTGGTACCCCACAACGTAGATTCTTATCAGTAGTATGTGAATTCTTGTGTCACACCCCCTTTGAAGCCATGTGACTGACAACAGTAGTTGGCAGTTGATTGTTTTCCAGGTAAATCTTAACGCTTAATTATCCATGACATTAATTATTCAAACTTTAACGTGTAATGAATGATGTAATCCTAATCTAATCCTCAATCGGGCGATACTGACCAACCGTCTGATTTTTTTATAAACGCCCGAATTGTGTGATGGGTGACAAAACCAGTTGATAGCTTCCATATTACTAAAAGTCTGGAGACACACCAGTTCTAAAGCCATGTGACGGACAACTGACAATTAGTAGTTGATTGTTTTCCAGGTAAATCATAACTAATCATTAGTTTTGGGGTGTTGTAAGAATGTGCGTGGTCAAACGTTCAATCGTGGATACCTTTTCCATACACAGGTGCTCAACTCATACATGTTTCCTAGTTCCAACTTAAAGCAACCATTTACTCTAAATACATCAAAAATACTCGAAATATTTCTGCTAACAGTTCATCACCTTTTCATTCATATCCCTAACCCCCAAAACACTATTATAACAACAAAAAACTCCCCCATCTCGCAACTCGTCCTATCAAACATTAACGTGTAAAGACTCGGAATAATTTGTGACTGATCTATTTTAACCGATAGCAACAACTTTTAACAAATGTTGACTAAAATTGGTGTCATATACTTGTGTTCATGTGAATGACAACAGTAGTTAGCAGTTGATTGTTTTCCAGGTAAATCTTAATGCTTAATTATCCATGAGTTTTGGGGTGTTGCAAGAATGTGCGTGGTCAAACGTTCAAGCGCATATATGTTTTCCTTACAAATGTCATTATAGGTGTTCAACTCATACATGTTTCCAAGTTCCAACTTAATGCAAACATTCCAAATACATCAAAAATACTCGAAATATTTCTGCTGACATTTCATCAACCTTTCCATTACTTAAACCTTTCCCTAGAACCCAAATCACAAATTAAACTAACAACCCCCATAAATAAAATACACCAACAACACATTTTTCACATATAAATTATCTCTCGTTTTATTATTGCCAAAAAAAATCAACATCTCCATCTTCAGTCATCTCTTAAATAAACTCTATACATATAAAATTGATTAGTCTCCAAAAAAAAATACACACTTAAAAGAAATCGATATCACGCATAATCCAAAATCCCTCGCACCCCACCTCCCTCCATCAGTCTCTATTATGAACCTCATCAATAACCCTTCAACCTAACCCATCAGTCTCCTACAAACTAGTTATCACAGTTAGTAAAAACAAAAAAACTCTACTTCAACATTAGTAAAAAAACACAAAAGCTCTGTAAGGATAAATTAACAAAAAAAATAACAAGCGTAATCAATTAAACCACCCCCCTCACAATTAAACTCAAAAGAACGACCAATACCCCACCCCTTACCCCCCCACAACTACTCAAACTAACAGGAGGATCGTCAGGTTCAAACACATCAGTAACTTTCCCTAACCCATCCGACCCTGACACGCTATTATCCTCGTCAATGTGATGATCACCTGACCCACTAGGATAACCACCTAGGTCTTCATCGTCAGACTCTGCCAAGTGAGGGAGATTACTACCCCAGCCTGATCCGTATGCCGTTTCTTCATCGTCTTCGTATGCTCCTTCTCCTGATCCTCCCTCTTGGAGATCGGGGAGGTAGCTGTGGGGTGGGGATATTGACTCGGAGGAGGATAGCGCCAGGGCGTGGGGGTACACGTGTTTTTGGGGTTGGGTTGTTGGCCAGAATTGTTCGAGGGACTGTTGGGAGAAAAGATAAGTTGTTAGATACTTGTGAATGTAGAGATTTTGATTATGTTTGTATAGTTTGGGTTAATTGAGTTGGTACTTGTAATAATTCGTGAGTTTAGGGTGTTAACTCTTAATTACTTGAGGGTTTACGCGATTAACTTTAAAGTTATCGGTGGAGTTTACACTGATTTGTGTGTTAGCTCATCACGTTACTCAAGAGTTAACCTCATTAACTTATAAATCGATTCTTGTTATAACTCGTGAGTTAATCCTATTAACTCATAATTATTTCAAAGTTTATAAAATTAACTGTGAAGTTTTACGTGAAGTTAACACTACTTCGTGTATTAACTCATCACATAACTCAAGAGTTAACTTCATTTACCTCACATTTCTCACAAGAACCAACTCAATCCAAACAATCTAAAACCACTCACCTTCCTAACCCCAACAAGCTCGTTTCTAAACCGATCCAACTCCACAATAACGTTCGGATGAACAAACCCCCCATCCCCCACAACATGAACGTTACTAAACTCTGGGTTAAAACTCGACCTCCAGTTCGCAGGCCCAAACTCATACTTGCCCACTTTATCCCCATTCCAACAGTTCGTTGTAGGAAGACCCTCACAAGCTACAGTGCGCTTGTACTCTGGTACCCACCACGTTAGCGGTTCTCTCCAGTCGTTGAGGTCAGACACTAGGTCTTGGAGTTGTTGGGTGTTCTGTAATGTGGGACAAGTCAATTAAATATTAGTTAACTGAGCTTTTGATTCAATTTAAAGATAAGTAAAATGATTGCACACGAAACGAACCTGTCTAGCATCACCCCCCGTCGTGATAACAAGCCTAATAGCAGTCCTCACAGAATTAACAGCATGTTTCCAAGGCGACTCTATATACTGAGCTAGCGGTGACTTGATGCATCCTATAACTACGTTATGGCACAGTGATTTACAAGGCAGGATCTACGAAAACAAACAATGATTAAAAACTCATCCCCACAACAACAACAACTCATAGGTCACTTCAAAAACTCACCTCACTCCCCCCACCACAAACCCCACAAACCCCCCCACCAACAACCCTCCTCAAACACTCACTACTAAACACATTATTCCTAAACAAGTACCCAGGATCCCAGTACTTGACCCCCCAACTCCTCAACACCCTCAACCCATCAATTGTCGCGTTCCACAACTCCTCACTCCCAGACTCCTGGTGACTCGAGACCAAGCTGTCGTACACGCTTATCTTGGTCCTAAACCTGTTGAACTGCTCTGTATTGTTGAACATGTACGTGAGGATGTTGGACGACTTGAGGAACGGGTCGATAAATGATGTTGATGGGCAGCAACTATTCGTGTGGTTTGATAACGATTCGGTGCTGCTGCTCTGGCACAGGTTTTCGTGGGCTAGAAGGGAATAGAGGAGTGTGTTAGTTATTGTCATTGATGGTAAAATATAATTGGAGTTGTAAAGTAGATTTAGCTAAAATGCCCGCAGATTCGATAAACTTACTAACACAGTATGTTATTATAAACATGAATGGTTAGCAAGTTAAACGCCGTTACAAATATTTTTTTGGTATTATGAAAATACTCATTATAATAGATATGACTGGTTTGCTCAAGATACGTGTAGATTAAAGGCTACTCTTCATTTTACTTGAATGCCTAAACGCCATTTTAATCTCAAAACAAATTAGTAAATTAGTAGTAATCGCTATCAAGTGTCAGGCAAATTTCTAACATGATTGATGTAAAATTATGACCTATAACTTTTAAGCCTTTAATGATATTTTCCGGTCAATAGTAATTTCCCCTAATTCGAAGATTGGTAATTTTTTTACGTATTGTATGTAATTCGACTGACAACTTGATTGCAATTCCACTTACAATGCAAATAACTAAATATTTATGATTCGATTATGATACATTTCCTCGCTACGACATACACTGTATTATTTCTAGCATGATTTAGTTTAGTTTATCTTAAAAACCGTTTATGATATTTTCCAGTATTTAGTACGTGCATTCATACTACAGGTTGATGTGATCTACTAATGACTTATCTGCAATCTGCACATGCAAATCAAACCCACTCATCAATCAAATACATAGTAGAACCACAGACCATTGTTTCGTTACACCAATCCCATGAAAATCTAGCCATAAACCACTTCATTAAGCTAAAAGACATCTCTATTTAAACTCTATTTTTGCAGCATGCTCAAATTCACATCATCGTTAAAATATGCACTGCACCTAATACCCACTAAAGTACCCATCCCCATGCACTTACATACAATCTATACATCACATGAACAATATAATCCTCAAAAAAACATGCCATAAAACTCCAATGCTAAAAATCCAACTTTTACAACTCAACATCACGACATCCCGTCCCCAAAAATAATTTTCACCGGAATCCAAAAAAAATCCCCAAAAACTACCGCACGTGCTCAATCCATATCGTACAACCAAGAAACCCTCATTAAACGTACATACCGATAAACATTCCCACCACACTAAACCATCCCCCCCTCACCCCCAACCCATAAAAACCCCCCCCAATAAACCCCTAATTCCAAAGAATATAATTTTACAACAGGTGACTACAGTCTTAACTGTACAACCCTCAATAAAACTCCAAAAAATCCCCGACGTCCTGTCGTATACATGAACGTATACGAAAAAAAAGGGCCGAGACAACAAAGAAAAAGGTAGAAAGTTGGCTATAGCAGTACAGACAGGAGACAAAGGGAAAAAAACGTATGTACCTTCCGAAGGTAGCAAGTTTATGTGCACAAGGTGAAACGTGCATGAAAAACCTGGACTAATTTTAGAAACTTGACCGTGTTCAGTTGTTTTTAAACGGGAGTTTGGTAAAAATAAAACGGTGGAAATGATTAAGCAAAAGGCTTACTTGATCGTGTGCACGTAGGCTTAGCATGCGCACGGTTAAATGGTAAAATGCATGGGAATTGTCGGGATGGGTTAAATAGGTACGTAGTTATGTCTCTCATGTTAAAGAATATAGCTTTAAAGATTAATGTGCGCATAAATGAAGTTATAGGAAAATTATTGTCGTCACTATGACAACTGATATAGTTATATGATGCATTTCATTGCGTACTTAGTACTTGCCTAGCAAAATGATATGCGACTAAACACCCTAAACTCCAAATGCCAACGTTCTAAACTCCTCCATAACTCCTACATCAACCCTTAACCCCTCGTTTAAACTCATGTCAACACATCTAAACTCATCCTTAACTCTCATGATAAATAATAATTACACATAAAAGACACTCACCTCCACCACCCCCACTCCCCCCTTGACTAGACCCCCCACCCACCCCCTCACTATAATTAAACCTCCTCTCCAAAACCCCGTACACATCCCCACACCCCCCACCACCCCCAACACTCGCCCCACTCAAAACTTGAACACATGACATCAACACACAACAGTAGAACACAATACACCACGTCCTCCGAACCACACAAGTCCTCCTCTCAACCCGGCACACCACCACCTCCTCCATAATCCAAATTATCCAAAACACAATTGTCCACAAAACTAAACACAACCCTGGAGGGTTTAACAATCCCCACTTAAACTCCAATCCAACTTCCACTATCCACCACCAAATTCACTTCCATGGTTACCTTCAAACAACCAAAAAAAAATAATTCGTTACGATTTTAAACAAATCCAGAGCAAAATCCTCGGCACATGAACGTTACTCAAGCTCGTTCCCTTAACTGAGTACACCTTGGATCCCTTGAACCCACACTGAAAAAGACCACACACACGTGAACGACTGCGATGCTTAAGAGAGACGAAGGAATGCAACCTTAAAAACGTATATACGCAAACACATCCCCCTTCTCTCACGTTCAAGCTCTCTTCCCCTTCATACCTGTTGATTAAAACTGAAAACCTTTTTTCTCTCTCCTTCTCAGCCGTCGTCGCATTCCTTTCTGCTCTCCTCAAAACCTCACACACATCCACAAAAGGAATGCTCACTCAAACACAATCATTATACGTTTCTCATACCCAAAAGAATTTCTATTGTTTCTGGATTGCATTGTTGGATAATTTTTTTTCACTGCATTCCAGGAGCAACGATGCTGGGTTCTAGCTCTTCTTCGTCTTCAATGAATGAGTAACTAAATTACTCATCCGACATACCAAAAAAACTTATGAATCAAATACTTTTAACAACCTATTGTAATTGAACGTTAAAATTTACTCACCCAAATATAATCTGTAACCATGGCAACAAGGTTAAACTACACAACACACATGTATATGATCACGCCCCCCGAGAAATAATATTTAAAAATGTGATTTGCAAAAGCAGACGTATTTATTCGTGGGTTTAATACACTGCAACTCACACGTAAAAAACTACCAGTGTTACGTGAGTACACACTCTGGACATACAGGTTTTTTCTGATAAGAAATTATTTCGCAGGAGAGGTTGGGATATAAAAAAATTGGCGAATGTAGAATAAAAAGATTAGTGATACTCAGGTATGTATAGCGTTTAATCTGGAGTATGGGATGTCTGGGATGCTTATTTTTGGTCAACGTGACGAAGACGTAACGTGGTAAAGGATTGAGCGAAACTAGTTTGTAGTGTAATTTATGCAGTCAGTGGATGCAGTTTGCAGTGAGGATGGGACAGCTTTTTTTTGGATTGCTATTTTTGGATGAGGTTGGGTTTGGGATGGCTTTGTGTGAGGATGCTTGCGAAATTTTTGTGTAGCGAGTTGTGTTTGAGATTGCAGAAAAATGCAGTTGGATGGGGAGATGAGTGTGATGGGGTTTTCGGATGGATTGTGGTTATCGTGTGCGAGATATCGTGGTATTTGGGTTATGGTCGGGTGTTTTTTGATGTTTGTTTTAAATGAGGTTTTTTGGGGTTTGGTGGATGGGGTTAATGGGGAGTTAGTACGGGGGATTTGTGGTTTAGGATGGGGTTAAGTGGGTTTGTTTGGAGTTGAGGAGTTATTTTGGTAGGGTTTGGTGGTGTTGGGGATATTTGTTGGAGTGGGGGGCTTTTATAGGTAATAAGATAGCGCTGGACTGGGTCTAAAAACGATTCAATATGGGTGAAATGGGAAATTTCAGTATTTGAATGATAACTTTTGCTTCAAATTTACTTTTGAAATCGATGCTTCAATCGAAACAAGTGCAATGTACAAGAAGAGTTTGGATTTAAAATGCGGTTTATCTGTTTTATTATGAGTTGAGTTGTATTTTTTTGCGAGCTGGGATGGGTTAATTGATGAGTTTAATTTCTGATCTAATGTTTTTTGTCAATTTTCGGTTTTTTGGTACTGGGAGATTCTTCTTTCCTATCTCCTATGTTCAGGTAGGTTCATCCTGAAATGCACTCCTGTGACTAGCGAATTAATTAGGTAACTAAAGTACTCTTAGTTTGTAAAAATTAAATGTGCATTTGAGAAGATAAGATTGCGGATTGGTAAATGGTCTGGTGTTTGTGATTGATAGTCGATGTTTGTTTTAAATGAGTTTTTTTGGGGTTTGGTGGATGGGATTAAGCGGGTTTGTTTGGAGTTGAGAAGTTTGGTGGTTTTGGGGATATTTTTTTGGGGGTTGGATACAAGATGGGGAATTTCAGTATTTGAATGTTAATTTTAACTTTTGCTTTAAAACTTTTGAAATCGATGCTTTAATTTGTATATATAAGTGCAATGTACAAGAAGAGTTTGGATGATAATTTATCTTGAATTTAAAATGCGGTTTATCTGTTATACTATGAGTAGAGTTGGTTTTTTGGTGCTGGGATGGGTTTATTAATGAGTTTTAACGCTAAACAATTGTTTTTCATCAAGTTTAGAGTTTATGATAGTCATATATTTAATGCAATTAGCAGTATTAAGTTAATCGTGAAATGAAATGCATTACTGTGATTTTGAGCATGACTAATTTTTAAGTACACTTAATCTTTAAAAATTAAATGTGCGGATGCGCTAAAGTGCAATTGATGCGTTATGCGTTTTGAGAAGTGGGATTGGTTTATTGATGGGTTTTAACGCTGATCCAATGTTTTTTGTCAATTTAGGGGTTTGCAGTAGTCGTAGATTTTACAACAGCAGTAACTCGTTCACACTTGGGTCGACAGTGACAATGATTTCAAGTAAATTTTAAAGCACTCAATTAATGTGCTTACGAGAAGACTGCGGATGTGATAAAGTGCAATGGATGTAGAGTTATGCGTTTACAAAATAATCTCGAGTTTTTATGGGGTTTTAGCTATTTTATGTGAGTTTTGATGACGCTTGGGAAATTCCTTAATTGTGCAAACATGTTGCTTATCGCTAATTCGAAGAATCCGAAATTACTTGGAGTGTGAAGAGATATGCTGCTGATGATGCATGAATTTATTTGAGATTGACAAATTATGAGGTCCAGTTACAATGTGCAAGCAAACGCAGTCAAGTTGGCACATATTAATTACATGCTTATGTGATACAGTTATAATACCCGATATCCCATGCAATTTTAAATTGAATTCCCGGGATGTGTGCAATTAATAATCGGATTTAGATTTGATTAATTTTTGGGGAGCGAGGCCTTGTAACATTATGAGCTATTAATCTCATGAAAAATCTGAACATTATGTAACAAAATCATAACATGAGGTTCTGCTGTAACATGATAAATTACTCACTCTGATTTTAATAGGCAAGTTAACACGTACGAACCCAATTTTTTATAGCATATAAATCACTCTGAACGTGCAAAAAAAACTAGATTTTACACATGACCGTGTTATTAACAAAACTTGTCAAGAGCACACGTTCGCTATTTATCATAACACGCAATAAAAATCACTGTAAAAAAATAAATTAAACTGTCGCTGTCGTTTTAAATATCCCCGTCAACTTCACTGCTTGACAGTCCTCCTCCTCACAGGCCTGACCCTAGCCCTACCCCCTGCAGGTACTCCTTTGAATCCTCTGGAGCTGGTTGTAGCGGTGGCGAAGCTTGGGAACATTTGTGGCATGAGTTGGGATGCGAGGGCGAAGAGGCTGAATGCTGGGATGAAGAATGAGAGGTTGACGGAGCGGGCTGCGGAGGTGAGTAGGTTGTTTGAGGAGCGGGGGTCTGATGAGGGGGATGGGCGGAGGTCGGGGAGGGTTGATTCGGGGATGTTTAGGACTGGTGGGGTGAAATAACTGATTAGTGTTAATTAATTTAAATTAATTAGATGTAAAATGTTAAGAATACTCACCTCTATCCCCATCACAAACGACCCCAAGAACCACCATAAATCCAACATACGCGAGCACGTACACCGCGTACCTATTCATGATGGAGTGGATTTGGAGAGAAATGAATATGCAAAATACTTTTTTGAAATTTTTTAGCACAGTTGAAAGTCCGGTGGATTACTAACGCGAGGAGAAGGGTTGGGGTGGTGCTTATATACGTTCGCTAGTGTGCTACTTTACAGTTTACAAAGCACCGTGAAACTTTGTCTTCGGGGATTTTTTTTATGAATGGGTGCGTTTAATGGTGGGACTTTATCGTGATACTTCTTTTGTCGGGGATGGGTTTTTTTTGGGGTGAGTGGGTGTGGGGGTGTAGCGGGATGGGGGTTATGAGTGGGTTTTTGGGGAAAGATTTGGGAAACTGGGATAACTGGTAATTAGTGATGTTCGGAGTTACAGATAATTTGTGATTAAAAATTTAGAAATTAATTTATTGATTAAAATTACGCGTAATTGAAATTGCAGCAGTGGTTTTTTGTCATTTGATTGGTATACATTATCTTAAAATTATTTGGTGTGCATTTTCAAAACTGTATTTTTTTTACTAAATTACCATGTTAACAAAAATCACAACATAACTAACCACCCAATTCAAATTATTTGCGAAAAGAGCATACAATTCAATTAATCTCAAGACAGACAGACACACAACCTCACCACATAACACCACCCATCCCCACACACCTGAACAATACGGAACAGGTGCGATCGCTGATTAATAAAAAACGAAGGATCTTGAAAAAACACACGCACGCTTTGACAAACGCTTCTATTTTTAGAAACACGGATGAATAGGGTTTTGAATGGGGATACTCACCTGCCATTCAACATCAGTGATGAATGGATCTTGACATTGTTTCTTCATCGAGAGGTTTTTGCGAGTTCTCTTTTGTGATGTGACCCAATAAGTTTGGGATTGGGATCCGTGAAATTGTGGTTTGAAAGAGAAATTTTTTGAGGGTGATTGACGTAATTGTGGTGAAGGGGGTGGTGGGAAGAGGGAGAGTTTTTTGGGGTTTTAATGACTGGGTTGTGTGGTTTATTGTTGGTTGTGTTTAATACTAGGGTTGTTAGTTTGTCGAGTAATTGGGGATGGAAGTTAAAAATTGTAGGTTTATGAGTTATATCGACGGCGTTTTAATGATTAAATATTGGGATTTTGGTGGCACTTTAGGGAAGTGAGATTGAAAAGATGCAGGGACAAAGTTGTAAGATGAGTTGACGTACGGAATGCTGAATGCTGACGTAGATGATTAAAACGATGATGACAATTTTCGTTTCCGTTGATTTACAAAGAATTTGATTCATTTTATACAAGTTATTTGATTTGGACTTTAATTAACTTTAATTACGTTTAATTTATTGTGCTATGGACACATTTCCTCGAACAATTTTGTGCAAATGTGAGCACATGCAAAAAACTGATAATGTATGTCTGTTAATTGAAGTTAGGTGTCGGAAGACTATCGGGTAGTAAATGCGGAAAAGAAGGAAATGAATATTCGGGGTTTCAAGCTTGTAGAATTGATTGTTGTTAAGTTTACGGGCACAGTAGAATTCTTTTAAGGATTTTGAAGAGGATATTTTGGATTTATACAATGACTAATTTTCACTTTAGCTCGGGTATGCATCCAATTTAAAACGGGTACGTTATGTACATAAATTATACAAAGTTTAAGGGTACAACGATTCTTGGACATGGGTTTTGATAAAGAGGAAAGGTTTTATGGGCATTGGATTGTTGTGTTTAGAGATACTCGGGTTGTTAGTTTAACGAGTAATTGGCGATGGCAGTTAAAAATTTGTAAAGTTTGTAGGTTTGTGAGTTATATCGGCGTCGTTTCAAATAATTTAATATTTGGTGTTCGATATCAAAGATGGTTCGTATTGGAAAAGGATGCAGAGATAAAATTGTAAGATGAGTATTGATATTGAATGAATTTCTGACTAAAAATATGTTGAAACGATTGTGTAAATGAGGAGTACATCATCCTAGTCTTATGCGATCTAATAATCTCAGCGTCGTTTTAATAATTTAATTTTGGGAGTCTGATGATGTAGTAGGATAGTAATTAAATATGCTGACAATATCATTTCGTTTCCGTTAATTATAGCAATTTAAACGCCAATTTTTGCATATTTCCGAGGCGAAGAGTATACAGGCTTATCATTACACGCTTATTATAGTATGAATTACGATCTAACGGGGATATCTCAGATTTTTAATTAATTTCGACTTTAATTAGTATATTTAGAACAGTATCCTTACGTTATTGACACATTTACTCGAATGGGTGTGGTTGTAGAATTGTTTTCTTTTAATCATTTGTAATGAATCATCATTTAACCGCGGTCAGATTTAAACAATGGCTAATTTTGACTTTGACTCATAGAATATCCAGTTAAAAGTAGTTATGCTATGTACACACTAGCAAAGCCAGATGTACACAAATGATACCCGTTAGTGTACATAGTACACTATAAAAGTCTAGTAGATATTATAATGATCTTTAAAATCAAATATCTTTAACAGTTGTGAGTTTTTAATGCGTTTCGGCCTTGCATTGGCCTCGTCAGGAGGGTTTTATTCCACTACGCATTGTTGATTATGCAGGTTTGGTTGGAAGTTTTCCGTCTCCATAGGATCGATGAACCCAAATTATAACTTTAAAGTACTTCCTGGTAAACTAACCTGATCGCCAAACCCAACCCTCTTTCCAACTCCAGCCAAAAATCTGACCTGAAATTCAAGTTCGGCATCATACGACACCCCTTCGTTCCAATTTCCATCACGCTGACTATAAATTTGTTTAATTGGGGTACTCTGCGAGGTAGGAAAAGCTCAGACTTAAATTCAGCATCTCAAGTTGTGACTACATTCTGATTTTTAGTCATGAAC
>JAQFXM010006889.1:0-12604 GCA_034693345.1 Entomobrya multifasciata | reverse complement strand
GTTTTTCTTTGTTTCTTTAAAATGTGGTATTTGGCGGCCCCAGATTGGTGCCTACTACGTTCATAGATGCTGATGTATTCGGGCGAGACTCCTTAGAATAATTACAATCAATCTTCACAGGTAAGTTCGATTAATTTAGTAATTCTGAATAAATAAAAATAATATTATGATTTATCTCTGAAGTTAGTTTGTAAATGCGTACACAATTAATAATACACAACAAATACACCACAGATTAAAAGAATGTATAAGTATGGAACTTGAGTTAGCTTTCAGTGAATTACCGTGAGATCATGCGACTACATATAGTTCAAAGCTGTTTTGTCATTACATTGGGAATATTATTAAAGTTTGTTCAATGACAAATTTACAAAACTACAGGGTAGACACAGACGACAGCATGAAAGCCATAAGTATCTCCTTCTAAGTAGATCCATTTTTAAAACACTTTAACTTTGTGGTAGGATCTGATGTTGTGCTGAAGCTTTGAAGTTTTAACCTTGAGATGTTACAGTTAACTTTGAAATCTCATGGTTGTGGTCTGTACATGTATTTTTATTTATGTATGCTTTTGTACATGATTTTACTCTAACTCAATGAAGATTTCTCTTGTGGGAAAACGTTAGCAATCCTCCATCAGAATATTTTATCAGAAAAATACTGACACCACAAAGCTCGGGAGTATATTCATTCTACATTCAAACTAGTATATATTTTTTCTGTATACGTATAGAATCGTATATAACACACATGTTCAGAGAATCCTTATTTGGTGTTTGGTGCGTTTGCATGTTAATAAACCATCACACGTTTTTGCTTTGTGTGGTTACTACTACCATCATCCAACATCAATTGTTCACAAGCTCAATATATTTACGCCTTGTTTTCTCTTCTTGAATATTAATGAGCCCACTTCAGTTTTCTCTTTCTCTGTATGTGCGTGAAAAAAGAGAGCTGTAGTCAATGTTTTTGGGCAAAGCTTTCGAGTAAAGCGAATGACATGGTTTGCAACGATATAGATGATTGTTGATACAACAAACCAAACAGAATATTTATACAAAGCCTCCTGTAAAAGTTGCCGTTACATCATAACATCATCTCTGCATGTCTGTACACCATATATTCTTTTGTGAGAGTTTTTTTTGTTGAATATTTCTCTCACTTACTTTCACTGCACATCACTTGCTTCAAATTGAATGCAGCAATGACGACAACAATAAGCGATACTGTTTGGTTAAATGTTTTTTATTTTGTTGAAATAAGCACTTTAGATATACATCTACATAGAGATGACGATAAGAATGTTGTTCCTTGATGTCTGACGGTTTTAAAGATTTCCCAAAAGCAAACAAAAGAGGAAGTTTCATGAAAACGTGCATAAACCACTGCAGAAAGAACCCAATGATGTACTTCACTTACACACATGATTCACATGCTTAACCAGAGCTCTTTTGCAGCATAACGTGCACAGTTCTCGTGCCGTGCTACAACCTCCATTTGAATTTTTTAGAGATCAAAGACAAATCTTGTGTACTTTGTAACACGGAGGCAAGACAAAAGTCTTTTGCACATTACAAAATGGTTTTTCTTCGTTTAGACTTGTTTTTTATGTTGTAATCAAACCAGCATCTTTAGCATTCATGACATTGCCTTTTCCATGCATTTTTACCAAACTCAATCCTGGTTCCTGTGAGAACATTTCGAAAACATGCTTGAAAGTGTACAAACTTAAGAGTAGGCTGATATTTTTTAACAAGCTAGTAGAAAATCGGGAAGATGATCATCACATCAACACGACTGCCATTGCCACGATACCAGTATCATCGTCAGAAAATGTACTTCCTTAATGCGTGTGCACGCACGTCGTCGGCATAAAAAGACAAGAAAAAAATGCGAATTAGAGAGCTTCCACTGTAAAAGATGAGAATGCATTATGCCAAAACCCTAGACCACTGAAGTCGACGTAGCCATTTATATAAAAGCAGGATTCAGTTACTGAATCTATCATCAGATTCAGTGATCTTAGCTGGAACCCAAGTATCTAGAAAACAAAGAAAGCTTAGTGGATGTTTTGCGTGAGCATATGAAAGGACACACAGCGTTTTATAACACTTGGTTTACTCATGTTTTCACAGAATTTCATTCACGCGTGCTTTCCAAGAAGACTCATTGAAATGGTAGCGGTGTAAAGTAGCTAAGATCTATTTTTTGGGGAGCGTGGTGGTGATGTGATCGTGGCAAATGAGGGACTTTGACTATTCTTTCTTCTTCACAGAGTTATTTTTAAAGAGGAGTATGTGACTGAGGAATGGTATTTCCTCTTGCAAAATTTCCTATAAGGATTACTCCAAATACAACCACTTTTTGATAACAAATAGGAAATGGTGAATATCCATTTACAAGGAAAGGCTAGTTGAAGTAGTAGAAGCAACCGGAAATGGAAGCTTTCCTTGAAATGGCACTGCGAAGAATGGTTGAGTACGCTTTTGTGTACAGCACTTCACATGATCGTTTTTACAATAAGTGGTAGTGATACCACCGAAGAATGAACTACTTCAGAAGAATGGTATCATTTCCGGGTTTTAAAATTATACTTTAGAAAGCTCGTGGTTGGGATCACGTTCGGTAGAGAAAGCAGATATGTTCAATAGTTTTATGACCATGTCTAAGCAGGTATATTACAGGGGCAAGTGGATACAGGTAAACTGTGCGTGTTCACTTTATTGTATTCTCAGTTTGAAACGAACAATGAAACAAATAGGTCATGGATGCTTGTATTCTCCTTGAGGTACTCAACAAAATTCTGTGCTATTTTTCGGATTTATTGCATAAATTTCCTTTGCATACTCTATTATATCAATGAAGTTTTAGGGAAATATAATGTGTTAGTCATTTGGTAGTAAGATAGTAGTACAAACATATATTTCCATTACCATACACGCGTAAATAATATACTTGTAAAAAATAATTCACGTACGTATATAAGCACTACCAAATTTTACAATGCATCATGCTCATATGCTCATCATAGCATCGCGGAAAAGCGGAAATAGTGCTGTTGAAAATAGAAAAGAAGTCTTTTTGACATAACAATGAGAATGATATGTCTGGTGATCATAAATAGAATTTCATTTCATGATTTTGCACTTCATGCAGCATTGCATTCTTCTTTCTCTACAAAGGGGCTCTCTGTGAAAGAGATGATCGCATTAAAAATACGCAAGAATGAAATAAAATGATAGGATTCTGATAATGGCATGTGGGGAATTATAAAATAGGGAACGCACACATTTTTTTCAAATTTTATGTCTACAAACATGCAATATATGGATTGTAAATATGTAAAAATGATTTTTATGCGTAGCCGATTTTTTTAGAATGTGAATATGGAGTATACCATACACACATTCTTTTGTTATTCATCATCAGCAAATGTCTAGAATTCTTTCTATTATACTTTCACAATTTTGCTGTCATCCTGTTTTTCAAAGATATATTGAATTTTACAAGGTTTTTTGATGCTCCTATTTTGCCGCTGATAAGTATGTGAAGCACACTGACTACCCGTTATATACCCATACAGCGTTACTTGTCATAACAGTTCCTTCTTGCAAAACTTACAATTTATTTTCGTCTTTGTGATAGTGAATAAGAGAAAGACAAACAAAAGAAAGTCTGGAAAAATAAAAGAGATCCTCCAAAATACAGAAAGAGTTGAAATATATGTGGTAATGGTGGTAAAATGTATTCTTTGCATTTGCATATTATTATTAGATGCTGACTTCACATTTTTATTTGCTACTGCTGCTGAGAGACTACTTATAATGTTTTGAGTCTTTTTTGTGTGCATTTTATTATTTCCGAGAATTACTTTTAGATAAATATGACGAGACAAACTGATGTCTAAAACTTCTTTTCTTCCCGTACCAACAACACCAACCAGCCTTTTTGTTTGTGCTTTTGTCTTTCATCAATAAATATAATGAATTTTCTCCTGCAGTACAACCATTAAAAAAAGAACAAACAAAAGAATGAACGAATCTTTTACGAAGTTGCAACCATTACTTTCCTTATGTTTTACTTTTATTTAAAAATGGAAAATTAACTCTTCATTTTTATTTGAGTCAAACTTAATCAGGCAGGTTTTCATTTCGAAACTTTCTTTTTACAGTATTATTTTTTTGTATAAATACGTACAAAACGTATTTTGTGAGTGGTGCATTACAAGTAATAACATCAAACATCGTTATGCGTACTTTCTTCGTGATTTCAACCAAATCTGACCAATCACAGGTCAGTACAATACAAAAGTATACCGCGAAAGCTGGGAGACTAATAATAATGATAGATTTTTATTCAGCTAGAAAAATATATTGAATAATTTTACAACTGACAACTTGTAAAACAAGATTTTACGGCAGTGATATGAAAGATATTTTACAATTAATTAAGTTAGAGACTAAATTCTTTAATAAACGATGAAAATAATATAGACAATTGCTCAAAATTATAATGACTACCGGTTTGAAGAAGAAGTCATAAAATTAAACATAGGATATTGACGAATATCATATGCAAATGCACGCATGAAAGCAAACATGTCATAAAAAGTCAAAACATGCATATGAATTGATTGTGCTTTTGCCTGGTAATTACTTACAATGTTAGTGGTAAAAAGTGCCAATTAGGATCTGCATTTTTAAGCACTTTTTAAACATCTATTTAGAATGCTTGATGCTTGTTTTTAGCGAATCTTACATTTCTTGATATTCAGATATGACGATTCGGCGAACTTGCGTTTGAATTTTTTCATCATTTAATTTTAAAACAATCTTGCACACCTGCAACACATAATATGGCTTTTCTGTCGCATTTATGATGCAATCCCAAATGAATTCTCCTATTTAGAAGGAACAAATTGTTGTTGTTGCAGTAAAAATGCAGTAGTTTTTGAGAGATAACTTTTGACAGTAAGCATTTCAAAGCATACATTTAATACAAATCAGTCTGACAAATAATAATATATCCTGGAAGAAATCATGGAATGGAATGAATTCTACTTATATTTTCATTTCCCGAAAATGTTATTTAAATATGCGCTAAAACAACAAAAAAAGTTTTGTAAATAAATGATATTAACTCCCCTGTTTCATTTTTAAAACTTGTTTGTCTACTGAATATTTGTCCTGTTTACCATACTCCACCAATGCAATTTTCAATTTACTACACTCAAACCCAAGCAAACTTGTTTTCTTTATTTTTTCTGGACATCTGCACAAAAACTGGAGAAGAACAAAAAAGTATTCACTGAATCTTGACAAGTTTACGGCAACTTCACTTGCTCTCTAGAGCTTCAACAGAAGCCAACAAAACTGCAATATTCTTGGCAACCTTTTCTACCATAAACTCGTGTGGCTACACATGCATCATGGTTTATGCATGCTTCCGCATTTCGCAGTTTTTATGTCATGCTTTAATATTACAAAGTGTATAAACATATCATTTATCATGCATATTCCTGTAATAAAAGGTAAACAATGCATAAATACAAAAAAATGTTAGATTAACAGCATGTGCATACCCAGCAGCACCCCATTATCGCATAAAACGAGAAAGTTTCTTTTCCTGTACAAAATTTGTGAAAATCCTTCATGGTTGTATATATTTAAATCCACTACCATCAATATAACCACCATTCTCTGTCTCCGCCATCGTGGCTAGAGTAAACTTTTGCAGACAAGAAAGGAAAATCATTTTCATCGTCTTGGATGGATGTACGTATATTTTTGGCATGTATAGTGTATCAAGGAAAAGAAAAGTGCACTTTTGTGTTTGTGGCTAAGTTTGAGGTTGCTGATGGAGGAAAGGAAGTCGAAGAAGGGAAGAGAAAATAGGGTAAGGAATGAGGAGGAGAAAGCGCGCGAGAATGGCTATGAAAATGGAGAAGGCTGATAAAATAAGTAAAGACGAGATGCCGCGGACGAGATTAAATTTTCAACTTTGTAAAACGCTTTTATAAAGTTGTGTATATACTATGCATGTACAAAAACGTTGTCGAGTTTTATATATACACAGTAAACAAAGTATTCTGGGTTGACTGGTTTCACTTTCTCCATCTCAGCATGTTGCTTTTACTTGCTGCTGTGTCCCTGTGCATTTCCAAGAAGAAATAGAAAGGAGGTAATAAGAACTGCCTGGAGAAATCAAGGAATTTGTGAAAGTGATACAAACCATGTACCAAAAAAGGGTAATTTCATCGTCATCTCCAACCGCCTCTCCTGCAACAATGTCCGTGTATAATAGACAAAGTAGATGAGATACAAAATTTCAGTTTCTATTTCACCACTTTTCATAGTCTTTGATGACGATACATTCCCTATTGCTTTTCTGTATTCGCATACCCTTTTCATTATTTTAACCCTTTTCCTTCCCTTCTTTTCACCAAAATTTTTCTTGGTTAAACAGTAAAAGATTGCGGATTGTAGTTTGTTTAGTTTACAGAGTTACATTTTAATTCGATGGAGTGCACTGGAAAATCTATGCATACATGCATGCTTCTTTTATGCATGATAACGAGCTATGTTTGTCATAGTCAAGTATGTAATCACAATCTTTCTTGAGCAAACTTTGGATTTTACAAGAATTGTACATTTGGTTCGGTTTCCGTTTTCTTTACCTTGTTTCCCTTCCTTGGTAAATTCGTATTATCTGCATGACTTGCGATACGTTGTACGTGTTTACCAACATAGAAGGGTAGGTATGTAGAAACGAATGATGAAATCAGGAGTGCAGGATACTGCATCACCAAACAGCAACCAACGTTTCTTCTTGTCTTCTGATCTCAACGAAGAAGTGGAGAAATCGGTTTGTGAGAAAATGCTTTTCCTTTTATAGAGACATAATAAGATTTAATATCATTATTACGATCAAAGATAACGTACGAGTGAATAGGATGCAAAATAAGTATTGTCTTTGAAGGCAGAGCATGAAAGGTAAAAACCACAAAACAAGAAGAAATCTGTATTTAGCTGTGTGATAGGAAGATGAGACGCTGGGAGAACTACTTCTGTTTCTGATACAAAATATTGGAGCGTAGTACCAAGTTTGCATTAAGAGCTTGAAAACAAATGGAACGATTTGTGTGCATCTAAAAACACGAAATTGAAATGTTTACTACGTAAATGACGTAATGACCATAATAATCACTTTCACTGCTTATTCCCGATATCAACATACGAATATAAGGTAAAATATATGTTGTGATGAAATAAAGTTATAAAATTACAAAGGGCTTTTGTTTTGCATTTCAAATTTTATAGTCTTTAGACTTAAGCGAAATACACATACGCATGTATACAGATACAGACTTAAGTATGTATTTGTATGTACTCCTTCGGACTTTCCCTCAATTCTTGTAAAAATATATTTGTGTATTTTTTGCGCTAATGTGTTGTACTTGTTTGCAAAAACTTTACTGCAGTATCCGCACTAAAGTAGTGCAATATCATGTTTCAATTTTGCTCATAATGTCAAAACTTTTTTGCTGTGTTGCAGTTGCTTGAATGAGTTGCTGTTCATTCGGAATATTCCAATAAAACGTGGCGGACCGTGATTGAATGAAAAGCCTCAGAGTCTAAATTCCAGCACAGTTACCACATTTCAGAAAAACAATAAATGTTCAAAAAGAGTCATCAAACAAAATTTATGTTTTTATTGTACTTTGTGAACTTTTTCCCTAGTCTCTTTTTGCATTTCACCAGGAAGTTATGCCCGACATAGCCTACAAACTCAGATTGTTTTACCTGACTTTCTGTACTTGTTCAACTATTGACGTTTGAACAATATTTTGTTTTGCCCTAGTAAAAATATCAAAGTAAAACAAACTGCGAAAGAAAATTATTGTTGGTGAAAGTTATGTTTATGCTGGCGCTTTTATCTCACCACCATTTGGTGTAAAGAATTTACTTACATTACTATTTGCTTACACTGGTGAAAATGTGGATGCCCCTCATTGTCTGATATCAATGTATGTAGAGGATTTAATCATTGTCTGTAAATATCTGTAATCTTTGCTTTGCCTCAAAAATATAATAGATATATATTGTTAAACTTGACTATTTTAATTTAAACAAAATGTTGTGTATTCCCACATAGTTAGTATAATGTTTTCATAGTATAAAAATAAGTTTCTTATAAAAAATGTTAAACATAGAAAGATAGGGATTCTAAAAATTATCTGTTTATGTATTTCATTAATTACCCGCAACTAAGATTATGACGAAACTGTTTCTTGGAAATAAATATAAATTACAAAAGGTATACTTGGTGCTAGCTTACTACTTTCACTGTTCTTATTTTCCCATACTAAATGTTCCAAAGCTATTACCACATATGCTTCAATTGCATCTCTGTGAATTTTTCCCTTCCGCTCCTCTTCATACTACATCTCATGCAGTATTTTCCATATAGAAGGAAAAACATAGCTGAAATTTCATTGCTCTACATTTCATCCGTAATTCCCAGCGGGGTTTAGCATTCCGCATATCAACATTACACATGTGTAGATAAGATGATATTACTACTTCATATCATAAAATTACCACACATACATACATACGTTTTGTAAGTAAATCTATTAGTATATCACTTTTCAAGATAGCCCAGAAAACCACATATTCCTAGGTAAAAGCATATTCAATACGGGGAAACTTGTGTTTGGGTGCAAATGTGGATACATAATCCATTTCTACGTTATGACCTTCCTTCGGCTCCTCTTCTTACACGTATTGTGGTATGTATGAAAGTCATTTTATCCGGCTTATCAACGTTTATAGGTTGCTAGAGAGTATCTAGGATGTGGACTTTCACATGAATAGAAAAGTGTATAATTTCAGAAGAATCGAATCACAATAATCATATAAATGTACACAGTATGCATACATATCTCACATTTACACTTATCAAAAATGAAGCAAATACGTTGTAAGCATTACGATATGCTGGGAATTATATCTATCATCAATATCATCACCCGCGAGCGACCGACAGGAGTTGATCCTTCCCAATTCTACTGGGTATCTCGTATCAGCAAGATTCTAGTTTTATTCTTAGGTACCCATAAATTTCTACATACTTTTAGGTATTATTTCAAAAACTTCTGCGAAAAGCTTTCATTTTTGTATATTCTTCTAAATTATACTTTCAGCTTAATCATCGGCGATCATGGTACATGGTATTGTGCGGAATGGGTAGATACAATTTGTAATTAATGAACGAAAAGAAAGGTATTTCTTGAAATTGATGGACAGGAGAAGGAGAGTCGAGCAATACAAAATAATGTGCGGGGGTCTCCCACCAAAACATTTTCATGTAAACGTGCTACTAAAACCTACTGTTTTCTCTAGAGATCATATCAAACCCATCCATCAATTTATATTTTGACTAGTCCAAGGAATTCATAAGAAATATACTATTTTATTTATAAAAAATCCAATTCTGTTGCAGGTGATATTTCTCGGAATCTTTTCGATGCTATGTTAAAACATTTTTGAGCTGCTAAACGCAAACTTATCTGAGTAGAGTACCTAACCAGTTTTTCTAATCTTACGTAAAATACTTTATCCTAAATGCCATTAAATCTATATAAATCGATTCGAAAAACGATTGAAATTGATATGGCGCGTAAAAGTCAATTATTTTTCCTGCATTTGCCATTATGAGCGTACAAAAATATCATTTGACCAAAACACTGAAATGTCTATGCACGATTTGACAGTTTGATATTTGTTTTTACCAGCTCACTGTGCACATTGCACATGGTATTATGTAAAAAGCTTAATGCAGAATCGTGAGTATAAATCTGGCCTCCAGAAAAAGGCTCAAACTGAAATTCGTATGGTTTCTCTTCAGTCTTAGGTAGCCACGTTATATTCGTGCTTGTCATATTCCAACGTGTGCAGTACTTATTTTTATCAAAATCCCTTCTGGACATTGTACATAAAAGCTGTAACACATTTTGGCCAGTGCGTTGGACGTGACTTTTAGTTTAAATGGGAAAATTTCAAGGAGCCTTATTTTGCTCGTTCAGCATGCGTCCAGTTTAAGAAAGGCATGGGGCACGCAAACCGATTCCCTAATTTTATTTTACAAAACAGCATCCTGTTTCCAATTTCTGCGGTTATTACGCTTTTATTTTTTATTCTTTCGTGTCAGCCCTCTCTTTCATCATTATCTATTACTTCGGAATTAGAGATTTACAAGTGATTACTTGGATTACTTTGTATAAAAAAGTTGACGACTTGTCGTGGATTTAGTTATCAAAAACGATATAACATGAAACAGAAATGAAAACCTCGAGATTAAAACACTTTTTCATACAACAACCATTCTGATCTAATTTGCATGCTAAATACTTCAACGATTCCCTTACAAAATTTGCGTAATATTCGGTTTCAAAATGATATCTGAATAGGTGGGATGTATGAAAACTAAGAAGTAAGACAGGAGCTTATACATATTTACAAAATCGGGTTGAATAATGTACACTGAAGAGTGACCAAAATAACATTGTTCTTGTTAAACTATAACCACGATTCGGTAAAATCGGTGTACGCCGGACCCCTTCGCTCTCAGTAGCATTATTACTGGAAAACGATATCCGGACTCACGTTGTTACTTTTGCACGTATTATTTTTTGATGTTGATAAGTCTACAAGGTTCCTTCCTTCCAGGGATTTCACTGGTCACTATTACAATCATAATAATAATTTTCAACGGAGGGAGTCATAGTCATATCATCATGATGAAACCATGAACCCTCATGATGATGATTTTTAGTTTAATATTTTCTCCATATTGCATACACAGTCTACAAAAAGTATCAACTGAAGTGAAAAATGAGAAAATACATTTACACTGATCCCTGCAAAAAGATTATGAAGCAAGGTGGGAGCTACCAAAAAGCAATCCTATTATTGCAAGGGGAGTAAAAGCCTTGAAGAGGATTCAGAATGTAATGGTTATACTTAGAATGGAAATTTTTGGGATCCTCCTGTTTCAACGGCTTGCGTCACTCTGTACACATAACATAACACGCGATAGAAAAAAGTAAATTATGTGGTAGAAATTTATATAAAGACAAGGACGAAAAACCATCATCAGATCATCACCATCTTCTCAATTCTTTAATTCATTTCTTTAAGCTTTCTCTTGTCATAAAAGAAGAAAAATAACACATTTTTTCGGAATCTCGATAAAAAATATAATGTATTATGACCATAGATCACGCATCAATAATGCCTGTCAAAGGCAAGGCCAACAGAAGTAACTATAAAACTATAAGAAGTAGCAATGTATTGAATGTAGCGGTAGCAGTACCGCCTACTGTGTGATACCATTGGCACTTGAATTCAATTGTAGAGAAAACCATTTGAATTATTTTCGTTGAAGCACTCCAGCGCGTGTAGTCTTAATTCCCAATGGGTATGTCGGGTTGCTTGGCCATCGAAACTTATTGTACAAGGAATCAAAGTGGTGAAAGTTATGTGAAATCTTGAATGTACATAGGAGGTATAAAACATAAAAATAAAAAGTTAGATAGAGAGGAACATAATATTCATTTTTAGATTTTGTTTCTTTGATTATATGTGTATATTTATTTTTTTACTCATATTGTATTTTTCTCAGATCCTAAAAACTAAAAACCTTCTTAACCGTATTTTATGTAATAAAAACACCCACAACACTAGTACATATCATATAATATAAGAAACTTTCTGATTCCCTTTAGAGAAAGGTAGAAAAAGTAGCAAGTCAGCAACCGGCAAACATTGCCCACAGGCAAACATCCTTTGTAAACAACCACCGCTAATTTGTTTTTCATCCTTGAGGACAATGCACATTCAACTTGTCTAACTTAAACTCTACAGAGATATTGCTCTCTTTATGTAATGTTGACCATCTATCTAGAAAATGTTAAAAAACGAAAATATACTTTTGTCTCTGTGATTTCTCAAATGTAAGAAAACAAGTTTGTCTTTGGAAGACAACACTGTTACAAGCATTAAGTAACTGTGAATATATGTAATTCGACCACGCATGCACAATTTCAAACAAAAATTAAAAAGAAAATGATGAATGAAAGTTGAAGTTAAAAACGATCAAGACTGATGTTGGGGGCACAAAGTAAACTCGTTTTTATGAAACCTTGATGCGGGTTCGCTACGAAATTCCTTGCCAAGTGGTCACAGAAAATTCATTCGTTTCAGGATCAATGATGCGAATTATTAGTATTTCCTTAAATAAAAAGAACAGTACAAATTAATGTATGTTTTAAATCTTTATTCACACCTCTAATTAATTAATGAAACAATTTAATTAGCAGGTAAATCACTTAAAAAAGTACAAAGAAAATAGTAAGGCACAGGCGGTGGTGTGCTTAGCTAAAATCTACGGACACTGAACTGAGTGAAATCAGAATGAAGAGTAAGCAGCTCAGCACTGCTTTACAAGAAAAAGAAAGGAAAATGTGTACTCGCCAAAAAATACAACCAATCATCATACAGCACGCATTTCCATAAAGAACATATACATTTTATAATACAAG
>JAQFXM010006888.1:0-12607 GCA_034693345.1 Entomobrya multifasciata | reverse complement strand
TCGGATAGTTTTTGAGAAATTAGCAAAATAGTTAAATATTATGTGCTTTCTGCTTGCTTGCTTATGCACATCCTTAATAATGTCTCGCAAAGTTTTATTTTTGTCAGCAAGAAAACACTGGATTTCTATGGATTATCCTGTGGACATTTGGCCTGGCTTAACTACGCTGTCTGAAATATGTACTACTGAAACAGAATAAAAATATAACACGTAAACCCGTGCTAAAAAAGAGCCAACATAGCATAATATAAAGTTTCATTCAACAAAGCCGCTTGGCCGGCTATTACCCAGCGCAAAAATTGATCTAACTTTGACCTGAGTCAACCGATTCAACCCAAAATCAACGGCCCTTACAAATGTGTAAACTGATTTACTTTGAAACATATTCTATATTCAAACGCTATTGCAATAGACAGACAGACGGACAACCCCTTCACCACATAACATACCTCGCTGGAACTTGATAATTCACTGGGTAAAATTATTTTCTATCCGTGTTTGCTATATGCTATTTGTCAATGATACTAGGTATCTTATGTCTGGATACATATATTTATGATAATAGAACATAATTCACCGGCTTATGCATCTTGTTGATACCTCGAAGCAGAAACAGTGCTACTTGATAAAAATATTTGTGTATGATTGCAATGTTTTCAATTTAGTAGACAGAGTTATCACGGGCGGCCGTCTGCAAGCCAGTCACTTAAAGGACATCTATAAGTGAAAACTTTACAAAAACACGTGAAAAAATGAAAGAAACTTTGGCCATATATTATGCTGTATGTATTATATAGGTACATTATGATATGCTGTACATATTTTAAAAACTAAACTTCTTGAAATGTTGCTCATGAAAATTACGAAGCCATGTTAGTCAAGATATTACAACAGATACACAATGTTGCTGTTTGTCGATCCCAATTTACCAGCGACAAGGGAGCTTGCAAATGCAAAACGCTGCGCTGCTGCTCTCTATTCTAATCTTGGTATATTTCATCGCTTGAAACGAAACGAAGGGCCTCGCATTTTCATACAAATGCTCACTCACACAGTTCTTACACCAATGCTTGTTTCTGATATACCGAGACAAAAAAAAACGTTGGAAATTCACCACCACCGCAAACAAAACTAGTAGTTTCACAGTGCACACAACACCAACAGCAGACAGACGAGACTTGTATTTAACAGCAGACAAAAATCGAACATAGAAATAGTTTGTGTGGTGGTGTTGATAAGCGTGGCACGGCATATTACAAGATGAACAAGAGCAATGGGAAATCGTGTGTAGTTGTGGATGGATATATTATCTTATATTCATGTTCCTACTTCTAAAGAAGATGATAATCCAGTGCAGAAAGACGACATACTATGTTGAACTCGTGGGATGACGATGGAGATTCCAAGAAATGTATACACATGGAAAAAAACAACGAGCGAAATGCATGCCCATTTATTTACTTGTAACAAACCTGCATACATTCATACATCAAATTTTCTCAGTATGAATATAACATCAGCGTGTGCTCTGTTATGAAAAAGTCGCGTAATTCTTGCCTACTAACAATAAGATGTTGAACTGGATGAAAGATGGTACATATTAAAAACATGCATCGGATTGCAGCAATATACGATCTTTTATAGATGAACAAAAGAGAATGGTTGGGATATCCCTCTATTCTTTTCCTGTCTCTCTGACTAATATACATGTATTCCCTTGTGTAAAAGAATGTAAACTTGATTCAAAGATTCAAAAGTATAAAATCCATACATTCGCGGAATTCTCAATAATTTGTTAGAGGTGCATGCATGCAAGGACTACATTTTCCAAGAAGGCTTTTTAAAGAAGAGTCTCTCATTCTAAAAGTTTATATACCTTTCAGATTTTAAGGCTTATAAATTTACATATGCTTATATCGTATTTTGGTATAGAGCCAGTATTTTAAGAGTAAATACAGGCCAAAGTCATTCTTTAGCGGTTCTTCATACAATTACTTCTTCTACCACTACCATCATGTCATTATACCTACCTTACATTCTTTATTTTTTAAGACAGATTCAACATAATATCTATGTTTTTTTACTTTCGTTCTGAGCATGTCGCCGTTCATGCTGACTGGATGTGTAGCAAGTAGATTTTCTTCATGCGTTCATCAAGATTCCATGCTTTTTCATCTTCAAGATTTCCATCTCACTGGAGCGAATTAAATGTCTTTTACATCACTACTTTCAGCATATCATTATAGTATACTGTACTATACTTGTTTCATGTACCATTTTCTTTTTTATATTAATTTTCATGCTGCAGATGTACAAGAAAAACAGTCGTTATCTAATAAGTAATGATGTGTTCATACAACTGGAGCGATAGAGTAGAAAATGTGACTGCACTATTTTCGTATTACAGACTAACACAACAACATCCATATAAATCCATGTTAATAACATGATGTTATCATGATTGAGGATATACGCACTGATGCAATGATATATTTATGTAGATGATTTTATATGTAGTTTATCGGACTGAATAAAATGTTTCACGAAGTAATGTACAGATAGGCAATTGTTTTACCAATGACTGTGTGGCGGCACATAATTCACTTTCACGTTATATCGCCTCTTCTTTAGCTGGAATAATTTTCCATTTCATTTCCCTTCATTTTTATTCTCAGAATATTTTTTTAGTTTTTTTTATTTACTGCCTTTATACTAAAAATACAATAGAAAACTCTGTAATAATACCGTGTGAGAGAGGAACGATGGAGGATATCGATTTAGTGAATTATTCTGCAGCTAGCATAACACGAAATCATAAATTTATTTCAGTCACACAGTCAGCAAAAGATTTATTCTACTCTTAAAATGGAAAGAAAAAAATCAATGAGAGAACGTGTATCTAACAAAGGTAAAAAACATAAAGCATGAAAACAACACTTCTTCGAATGCAATTTAACCGTGTGATAAGCCAATTTCATCATCAAAGCCTAATAAAAACTTTTTTGTGTGACAGTATGTTATAATATATTTTAGAATAATGATCATAACAACTCTTCTTGTTGTTTATACCATGTTTCATATTACATTTTCTGCAGCACAGCAGAGAAAATAATGAATTCAATAAAAGAACTGTTTAGAGTTCTCAGAAAAGGAAATCATCTGTCAGCATCAACCCATATCTAAACTGCGAATCTTACTCTTCTCTGTTCTCTCCTTTCTTTTTTCTCTCTCTCTCACTCTATTCTACAAATAAGCATTCATAGAAAATGAATTGTAATGAAAACATATCATGTGCAAAAATGAAGACACATAACAGCAACAGAGTGAACACAACAGGACCAACAAGAGCCGTACTACACTTTTAAATGACATTCCTTCACCAACACAACGTATCAACACTTCCTCTCTCGCAAATTCTTCATACCAAACTGTCTGTTCATCATGCTAAATAAGATTTTTATTTTTGACAAATAACAGGGAAGAGAAGTCATGGAATGGATCTACTCGAGAGATTGTACAACACAATTTATACTTTACATTCATATTTCCCTTGAACTCAAACTGAAAATCACAATATGTCAGCTTTGTAAAGAACGTGTCTAAAATGGTACAAAGAGATTTTATATAATAGCAAATCGAATGTGTTGATTTGATTCCCTTGCACAATATGTTGTTTTTTGTTAAAAGTTCATTCCAAATTTCTGGTTAAATTTCACATACTAAGGCTTCCGTGCACGTAAATAGAATATTATGGCGATGCTTTAGAATGTAATGATGATAAAAAACGTTTATATTTGCCCTAAAAAATGTTACCGCGAATATGTGGGAAGTAAAATGAGTTGGTATCAAAAATAAGTAAATTACTGATGTAAACTAATGGCTCGAAATTTACCTGTTTTAAAAATTAATTATAGATTTCTCTTATCATCTACTCGCTGTAAAGTTTGAAAACAAGCTACACATTTTTATACAAGCAGTTTAGTATTTTCCGAAGATATGCGCTGTCAAAGTTTAATCCTCCAAATATGCAATATCCCAACTTCCATCTTTTTTTTCATTCTTTAAATTTGACGATTGAGGAACAGGAAACAAAACACATAAGAGCAAGTGTGCGCATACAAACGTAACATAATCAATAATCATGATTATAGTCAAGTTCAATATGTACATACATAAATGCCATTGTGTAATGAAGACAGCTAATAATTTATGGTTTGCCTGTATTTTATACTTACAACTAGTTCAGCAGTCAAACTGCCGTATAACTAGTGACGATAAAGGCTGTCATTTCAAGTTAAGCCAAGGTGACACTGGTTGCTCGTGTTGTGTCAAGTGAAGCCTTTTAAAGTATCTGGGTGTATCCAAAATAAGAATTAAATATAAAAAAGTATCTTGAGCCCACCAGTGTTTGAATGACTTTTACCTTTATCGCTTTACTTGACACTTTAATAAAAGCAAAAATTCTCTTACTTTCCGTTCTCTCTTCTTTTTGAGCCTCGACAATCGGTTTTATTTATTACGTGTTTTTTATTTCTCGTTTCTCTATAAAAATGCGAAAAACAGTGTATTGGTTATAATCTAATTACGTGAAATTTCCTTTCCCACAAATGAACAAAAAAAGTGTGAGTACAAAGTAAATTAAGAGAAGCCTTTGACGTGACTGCTTGTCTCTGCTTGATTGACTAGCTGTGTACATTGCAATATAACATCTATCTTGCTGAAAACCGATTTGCCTTCTTCACCAACCAATTCTACAGCTTAGCCAAAAAAAATGACACGCATAGATCAAGATGAATACATTCACTCACATAGTCATTGTTCATACAAAGTTTCATGCGCGCTACATAATATTAGCCGTAATTTTTGTAGATTGGCTCCTCGTGGAGTAAGCATTGTGTTATCCGAAGTATTAAACAGACTTGCTACACATACCTTGAAACATTGAATTTTTATCTTATGCGAAATATCTATCTACTACTTGATTTTGCTTTTAGACAAAAGCTGTGATTTTTTTTTTAAACCACGTAGTCACACTTTACTATATTTTTTTTACACTTTTATGCCTTCTTTGCTACATGTTAATGTAAACATTGTTTGTAGTCTACTCATAATGAAATTCTTTAATGCAAGATTTAATGAAATTTTCACCTAATCCATGGAAGCCATATTCTTTTGAGAAAAGTGGGCAAGTACAGACATTCAGGCACGTTTTAACAACTATCTGTAATGTAATCTACGGATCTGCAATAATTTAGCTTTATACCATTCCACTTACTTTATGACAAGTATTTAAAAAAAGCAATATTACTGGATAAAATACATGTCTGGCCTTATCAAAATGTCTAGTCTAAAAATACTAGAGTACTAGTTTCTCTTAAGATCCAAGTTCCAGCTCGTCACTGAAATAAAACTTGTGCAGCTATTACTTTTATATATGCGCAATTATGATTTTCATTCACCGGCTTGGCTTCACATTTTTTGGCTTCCGCACATGCAACATTTTAAGATGTAAGTTCATGTGCTTTGAGCTGCCACACGATGTATTATTATTATAAAATGTCTGCTACCACGACCACAACACGATCATCATCGCGGGCACAAAGTCAATGCTGATTCCGTCGTGGATAAGAAAAAAATAGTAGCATACAAAAAAGGCACTACTACATATACTATACTTTGCACCATATTGCACTTTTCATATTTTGTACTATCTTCAAGCCATGCTAGCCAGAAAACTAAAATATAGCAAAGTATTGTGTTGTATTATGATAAAAAGTGAATAGCGAGCCAAAATAGTACTATGAAGTATACCAACAACCCGTTTATACGTAAATGGATACGATTAATACATATAATACGTGTGTAGACTTCCATGGAACTTACGACGAGTCACTACCACCACCATCAGCACCGCCACCGCCATCATCATCATCAACATCGCCAGACCAGACTAGACTACTGTCTGGGTTTTTTGCCTATCACACAAGAACGTAGACTCTCCATTGTGCAGAGAGCACAGTCTGTAATAGGTAGCTAGTATGATACATACATATATTATTATATTACGTTTTATTTTATTCACTACAAAGCACAAATTATCAAGAATTTATATAAAAAATGAATGAGACGGTATGATTTTATATGTGCGAAGAAAAGTGAGTCTGAAAAACCATGATATTACGTACTTTGGTTACTTGGTATGTGAATGAATGCATATACATATGAGTCAAACTTGTCCAATATCATCCATTACATTCTTTGAATCAATGTACACATTGACATCATACTCTATAATTTGGGGGTTTAACCTTCATCGTAGACGCAAAAAAAGAAAAAGAAACTAGAGCACGTTCCTTTATCAGAAATTTATTGAAACATAACTAAAATTTATTATGTTGTTCTGCCACTGTATGAGATTACATTATAGAAGGGTAATTCAACTAAAATGGGGATATTTTTTCAAAACTACATGCATATCTTCCAGTTGTGAGGTATAACATTACAAATGGCAAACAGAAACTTTTTTTCCATTGTCATTCCCCTTTTTTCTTCCAGACGAAATATGAGAAGATTGAGGAGAAGAAAAAACCCGCCGATAAAAAAATGATATGATAAAGTGCAAAGCGTTTTGTGTGAATAATGTCAGAGAGGAAGGCATATTGTAACGCTGAACAGATAGATAAAATTCTTTATTGCTAAAGAACACATTCAGGTACTATCCACATTTAAAAAAAGTAATTGAATGAAATTTTCGTGTAGCTTTAATGAATTATGGTGCTAAAATAGCACTCTGGAAAAGGTCGCCTTTTATTGTTATTTTAACAACGTTTTTTTCCTGGAATTTTTAAGTGGAGAATGTACGAATTCTCATGAGTTATTTATTATCTTCATTTGCAATTTAAATGATTCGATTTCCTTTGAAGGATTCATCAGATTGAAATCCAAACTTGTATCATCTTTCAAATTATATTTGATGTTCATTCATTCGGACGAGTGGGAAGCAAAACTTCTTTCGTTGCATAACACTTTTTTTTATTATACTCACGTGTAGCGAAGGAAAGAGATGTCAACTGAACTTCATGTGTTACGTGTGTGCGTATATACAGTCCCGTATTATGTATGCTGATTGCTTTGTTTCATCTGATCTGTGTAGCCTGTACTCATGAGCTTTTTCCCAATTGTCACACATACAATTTCAAGTTTCATGAGATGAAATTATTTGTAAAAGGGTGACAAATACGGTTTAGTCATTTTGTCACGTTCATCTTCCTTCTGTTGTTAGTTTTTCTTTGTCTTTTCAGAAGAAGAGCACGAGTGAAACTGACAGTAATATAACAAGTCGACGATAAAAAAACGAGAGATAGGTGACAGATAAAATTAAAGTAAGTTGATTATGAAGACATTTCTGATTAGCACTTATTCTCCAATATCCAATGTACACATGTAGGTTTGTATATATATTTTGTTTGCAATAAATGGTATGATGTTAACTTTTATCTTTTGACGGACGTCTATCAAGGTGGATAAATGGCTGAATATAAGAAGCAGTATTAGGTATACATTAGGTGCCAGCAGTTTAGGTAAAATTTATGTTTATTGTTAATTTTCCTTTTTTATCGGGTCTATCTGAATAAACATTCCTCACACCACCTCACAGCCGTATTATTATATAGCTAATCATATCCACTGGATGATTCATCGCTGTTATGTATTTTAAAGTTATTTATTTACGTACGTCAAGAATAATAATTTGATATTTATGTGAACTCCATATCCGGTCTGGTCGCTCCAGAAGAGCAGTAATGAATTACAACTTATGGTACATGAATCATTGGGAAAATACATATGACATTTAATGATCATAAATAAATTTATCTTTACAAGAAACATAATATGCTTCCTAGAAAAAAACGTGATCATAGTATCGTAGCGCAAATTAATGAATACATCAATGAAGAGTAACGAGCAAATATTATGTTAAATCCGGCACTTTCCTTGTATCCTGTTTATATCAGCTATTCATTCATCAAGACCTTTCATTAGTCTATTTTTTATCCAGTTAGGTAATTTGGAGCACAAGGTCATGCCATCAGCATCCATGTGCGTAGGTTTTTATGGCAAAAAAATACAGAGTATAAATTGAGTTAACAGAAATATGAGTCAATTATTATGGATTGAAGTAACGGAAACTATTTTGACCTTTTCTGTGCTTTCTGCCTGTCACTTCGTGGGAGTCAAATGATTATTGACAGTTTCATACCTAGTACGTCCACTTGTACGAAAATCGTTGAATAATAAATGGAGTAGAAATTACTAGATTTCATGTCAGAACTGATAACTGTGTACTATGTACAAACTTAACTAGATTTTTTTCCTTTTGTTACAATATGTTTTTTTATCCTAATTCCAAGGCTATGTGCAAAAGTTAGAGGTGAAAGTTGTTTCAGTTTGTCAATAGTTTACATAAATTATGAGTTGTTTGAAATCTTGTTTAATATTTATAGAATGTATGCATACATAGAATATACCGGCTGCATTTACTGAATGATCTAGTAACTAGCATATTTAACTTTTCTTGTTAGTTACATTGTTACATATACATACATACATATGTGTGGATATTCAGGTGCACGTGTTGTTATCTAAAAATGACAATGGCTATTCTCCACGCAGATGTCACTCAAGTAAAATCTAGACGGACACTTCTAGTCTGGCCGACATAGCCGTGTGCAGTCCCCTGTTAGATATCAACATTCAATTGAATGAATAGACACATATGACGAATATGAAACATGATCATGTTTACGGCAGTCTTTGCACCATTTACGCTTCTTTTGCAACATGTCACCAACTGCGCAAGGTAGACTTTACCTAACATTACAATGTATTGTAGACGGAATGATATGCAGACATTTGATTTGGGTATCATGTTGTGAAGCATTTTGTTTTGTATGAGAAAACACAGTTGCATTTTTTTGCACACCGTCTGTCTGCTGAAAATTTTCAATTCCGAGACATAGGATAATTCAAAGAAGTAGTAGAAAAAAATCTACATTTTTTATCTCTAAGCTGACTTGTAATTGCATGTGTCTGACTGTTGTTGATTTTTCATAATTATTATTCTGCAGCGAAACGTTGTTTCCTTCTTTCTTTTTTCCAGTCTTTTCATGCGTCACGTCAGTTCATTATCATCATCATCAAAGGAGTGAGAGCTAACTATTAGTTTTACGTAAGTAGTAAAATAAGGCTAGGCTAGGTTTGATCTGATGAAGAACCAGACTGAGCGTTTAGCGAAGATAACACGAATTTTTGTTTTTGTGGGAGGGTCTGACCATCCGTCTGTTTTGTAACACGTTTTGTTTAACCAACCTTAAATTGTTCACGACAGACAATTAGACGGGGATTTTAATAAAAAATAATGTAAGCTAAGAGCTGTAATGATGTATCCCAAAAATAGAAACTAGTGTGTATACATCTTTATATAAATTGGGCATACAAAATTATAAATATCATTTAGCATTTCAATATTTTTTTGCAGATTGCATTGCTTTTCGAAACGGTGATTTCTCAATTTTCGAGATGCATGTATGTCAAGTCAATGCATGTTGGTTCTACTAGAATTATAACCGATAAAATACTTCGTGACATTCGTTAATGAACAAGGACAGTTTTACTTGATTCTGGATAACACTTTTCGTTTTCATGAAGTCATGATTAATTATAAAGCTATAATATATAGTCTCATAGTCTAGCCTCATCTACAAAAATTAAAGCATTTGAAAAACTTAGTTACAGTGTAACTAGATTTATTGCTATCATTATTCATTTCTGTCAAATAAATAAGTCTGTTTTATTTGCAGATTGTTTTTTATCTAATCTATCTACAATCTATGGCGTGGTATGGTCATCGGCATCATATGTATCATGTAATGTATATACAGCTGCTGCGTTGCTGGACATCCCACTCCTATTGTTGCATTTTCCCTTCCTGTAATTAAAAATATCATAATTCTTTTTTATCAGTCAACCATTAAGCAGTCTCACAGAACAGGATAGTGTCATCGACGTCATCGCACTTTGTTAGCACGATCCTATTTCATTTACTGGACCGTGAAAAAGCTAAATGGGATGTACCCGAAAAGACAAAACTCATTCAAGACAAACATGTAATCTTTACAGGAAAAGTCCAAAAATTCAAAACGTCTTGTACATCCCCTTGTTCAAATGTATTTTAGTATTTTTGCAATTATATTGCAAACAATACATTGTTATCGTACTTTAAAATAATTATCATTGTTATTTTAAATATATTTTATCAACGTTTTCATGTCATTCTCTAGTCTGTAGTCTAGCGCTGGTTGATAATGATTCGTTTCAACACGTGCAATTATAAAGGTCATCACCATCATCAACTGCAAACTGCAAGCAAAAGTATTTTCCCTTCCCATTAGCACATTTCAGATAAATTCCAAAAATCTCAAACTTTTTATAGCCTTCACTTTTTTACAAGGAATTTAACCACTCTTCCTAGACAATCGTAATAACTATAATTTCCTTTTTCCTTCGTAAAACGAGGTTCATGAAACATAAAGTGATACTTTGTCTGACTGACAAGAAGAAGCATAAGCAATTCCTGATTTTTGTGTATGAAATACATGGTGGATGGATGTTGATATCTGTCTTATTACTTTTGTTGTAGCTTTTTAGTAGATTTGTTTTTTGCACAGAATGATAATGTTATGCTGTTTGGTGCAATATCATGTAGTATTCATTATCATCATCTTAATCTTCAAGCAAATATGTACAATAGCATTTTAAACATAGATTTGTTTTAAAGTTACAACAGGTTTTATAATAATCAAACTTGGACATATTCTACATAAAAGTTTAAAGAAAAATTACTTTTGCGTCGAAAGCGTTTCCCTGTCTGATAAATGTAATATTGAAAATGAAATTCCCATTTGCCATATTCCATCTTCAGTTTCAGTTAGTCATCAACTTTATCTAAGTGCATACATTCATTCAGCATATTTGATATAATGGTTATATTATCATAATAGCCATGCACCATGCATGTAATACTATGATTTGGATTTGAATGAATAAGTTCATTTGGTTTTTGGATGATCTTCAGCCGTCTGGTTCAGTCTTTCTGGTTGTCACTCAATTTAGTAGCGAGTTGGAAAAAGAGCGAGCACGTGTACTACCTCAATTTTTTAAAATATCCTTGTTTTGTGACACGGACACTTACATTTGAAATTCAGATATTTCCTGTCAACCTGGCCAGACTATAGCGGAAATTATAAGAAATTGCTTCTACTGTTACATCTCTTTTTACTATAAACAACGTACAGCACTTTTTCTTACTTCAATTCGAAGGAGATAGCTTATTCAAGCAGACATTCATTTAAATCTGATTATTGTTTGTAAATCCACAAAACCTAAGAGAAAACATGTTATTGAATGAATATGATACAGTTTCTTCAACGATAAAGTTATAGTTGAACTGTTGTGTGAAATGAATGTGAACGATCGAAATGTCTACAAATGTCTTGTGTATTCTGCGTGGTTTTTTTGGTAATGATGATAGCGTTGATGATAATGATGGCACGGCTGTTGATGAACTGATTTCAAAATTTGGTCTTGCAAACACCACACACACTATACTCTTGACTTTTCTCTTCTAGACAGATGAATCTTTTACAAGTACGACGACGCAAGAGCTGATTAGAAACAGTGTCTGGAATGCGTATAAATAGATCTATTTTCTCTACAACGCAATGTTGGTTAAAATTTCTAAAAAAATACATAAACTACAAGTTTCTTAAATAATGAGTAACTAGTAATAGATATCTTTTTTTACATGCAGAGCAGTGTTCCACTAGAATTTGAATGGCCCTTTTGCAATGACATTTATTTAAAGTAGGTAAATGTCTGATGGTGATGTGATGATACCACACACACACCAAGACGAAAGCATTTCTCTCTACACAGTCAGTCTTGCATGTGCGTTGCGTGAAGTGTGTGTAGGGTAAATTGATATTAAATGAAGAGGACATGAATTCCATCTTAATCGAGACATATTTTGCCTTGAATTACAACACTTCCGTCACCATTTTACAACTCTTTTTAGGTTTATTACTCTCTTCGGAAAAAAAGTATATTTTGTCGTAATTTAAAAATTTGTAGTAGGAGCAATCAAATCGACAAACGTAACATCGTTTACGGCGACAATGATTAGAAAATAAAAAAGCATTGGCACAAGAAGAGGAAAACATGAAGTAACATAGACATGTTGCAGGATGTCATTATCAAAAAAGTACAAAACTAATCGTCCCTTTTACCGCACATTTCTTTGCACAAGAATGCAATTAAATGAGAATATTTTAGAAGCTTTATTTTTTCCATTTTATGCTCTCGGTTTTATTCTTTTTTAAGAGAAGCACGCTAATTTCCCCTCTTGTTCTGACATTTCTCATTTTCTCTCTGTTAATTACATATTCGAATGGGAAAATGACGAAAATATTCTATACCACGGACATATTTTTTAAGATGAGTGGTTTACAAGAAAAAAATCAAAAATGCCTAGACAAATAAAATGGTTTTT
>JAQFXM010006887.1:0-12611 GCA_034693345.1 Entomobrya multifasciata | reverse complement strand
ATTAATGTTTGAAAATGTATAGTTTTGAATATTTGTAATACTAGCACGCCAAACGCATGACAGGAAATGGTTAGTTGTGAGTTTTTCGTAGATTCTGGCATGCTTTTGGCGTGCTAGTATTACAAATATTCAAAACTAGACATTTTCAAAAATTAATTACTCCGGTTTGCGTAACGAACAATTATTGTGGTTATTATCATTCCAAAGCCAAATAATTGAGCTTTCTGACTTTATGAGCCACAAAAATTGTTCGGTACGCAAAACTCAACAAATGGAAAAAAATATTTAAAAAACATGCTTTTTTGGAAGTTTTTGATTTTTATATCCATCAATTGATTTTATATTTTATAAATTTATATACCAACTGATGCTCCTGAACCTTTTCTACAATATCCCGTCAAAAAACTCGAAATTCGGCAGATTATTATTTGTTGAATAATTCGGACCCGTTGTCAGAATAAAATGATTTCAAGACTCTGTGCGGTCATGAATGTGCTAGCTAGGCTAAATCGTAACAATCTACATGCTTATAAACAGACAAGACTTCTGTATGTTTTCTTATTGCCACGTCTACGTTACCCCCTGTATTAATTAATCCAGTGGTGATGGATAATTTCCGAAATGCATTGCCAGAAAATTAAACCAACATTTTCTTTGCTGGACTTGAATACAATTAAAAGGTAAACTTATAGCAGGGAAAAATAGAAATAAGTCGGTGAAATAGTGATGCAGGATTTGAGTAACGTTTATCCAAGGTGAATGCTATATACACGAAGTATGTAAAGGTGTTCTGTATAACGAGCTCTTACATTCTTATGATGAAATAATAAAATGCCATACAATTTAAACTTCTTCATTGTCGGTTCATGACGCTAAAAAAACAAAAATAACATGCTTCTTTTCAATACTTCATTAGATTTTAATACAGTTTAACGTTTTACATAAAATAAGCTTGTGAATAGATCCTCAACATAGCAGTATTAAATACAATTGGCATGTATGTGCAGCTTAATCCAGGGTTGTTACATGAATATAAATATAGAACCGAATGTGTATAAGTTTTAGTTTTACCCCTATTTTAATACCATTTATATTGAGTAAAAATGATTTAGTGCTTACATATGGTGTACAATGCGAGCAGGGTAGGATTAAATACATAGCCCGTCGCTTCTGTTTATATAGGTACAATAACACATAGCAGTTTAAGGTTACAGCAAACGCAGGCTCACTAATCCCCAGTAAATGTTTCACCAAGTAGTAGCGCTGATCGACTCGTGTTAAATATTTTATAGCAAGCTAGTATTCAACAGCAAACATTCGTTTGCTAATCCTGTGACAATCTTACCACTTATTTTGAACAATTGTGTACCCACATTAACAAAAAGTATATGCACATGTAAAAGTTCAATATCAACAAATTTAAAACATGCTCAACGATGCATTTTATACACAATTAAACTGGTACTTGCAATTGTTGTGAAAATCACCAAACACACAGTTCCACAAGGAGTGCAGACATTCCGTTAGCTTCGGATATTTAACCTTAAGATACTCTCGAGATTCTAAGCTATAACTACAAGGTACTCGCCAAGTAACTATTTGCTGAACAATTGCCTTTAACATACACAGTTTTATTTTACTCTCACAAAGGTTTCCATAATTGGACAAGTTTATAGTTGTTATGCAAACTAAATTTTCCTATTACAAGTTTTATTCACTATTGTTTTGGCTTGAATGAATTCAAAGGGTGAAAAATATAAATAAGTCCAGTAAAATGAGTAACCTAAACAAACACGTTAATAACAAAATGGACAAATTTCAGTGTATATTTTGCCACAAAGCAATTACCAATAATAAGAATCTATTTACTCATTACCGTGCCCATGTTGGCGAAAAGCCATATTTTTGTAATCAGTGTGACGACACCTTCACATCAGCTAATGGTTTACAAAGTCACATTATTACACATAATAAAGAAAAAACCTTCTTCTGTGAAGTTTTTCAAAAAGTTTTCTCACATAGGCAAAGCCTAAGAAAACATCAGCTAAATCACAGTAGAAATAAAGCATTTCAATGTTATCACTGCAAGAAACAATTTTTTCAAAAAATTCAGTTAGAAAATCATCTAAACACGCACAAAGAAGAAACGCCGTATCAATGCAGTTTATGCGACAAATTTCTTGGATCGGCCAATTCTCTAAACGGTCATATCAAAAGCCATACTGGAGAAAAACCTTACCGTTGCCATATCTGTGCTAAATCTTTTTCAACCAAGAACCATTTAAAGAGACATCAAGATGGGCACTCAGGAATTAAGCGGTACAGCTGTGAAGTATGTCCGCAAACATTCCTAACCAGCAGTGAATTAACTCGTCACATTAATATCCATACAGGCTTAAAACCGTTCACGTGTAAACTGTGCACTAGATCGTTTCCTCGGAGAGATAAACTAAAGGCTCATGTGGAAAGAGTTCATCTTGGAGTCAAGAACCATAATTGCAATTTATGTAACAAAAGCTTCTATCGTAACGCCGAACTGGTACGGCATATGAGAGTCCATACAGGAGAAAAACCTTTCAAATGCACCAAGTGTCTAAAAGCATTTGCAGATTCTGGACATTTGGCTGACCATTTCGCGAGACATAATTGACTTCCTCTCGCCGACTTAATTCAACTTTCCTTTTTAAAATGGGCTATTATGTTCGCTTTGTTCATTAAAAATGAGTTTCATCTATAAGTAAATGTTTACATGTTTGATATTAGGATTTTTGTGACCTCGTTTAAAATACTTTTATCTTGTATAATTTACAAGGTAATTATTAAAATTTAAGCTTCTTTATTATAATTATTCATGTTTATTGATGTCAAAATCGATCTCATCATCAAATTTTTGAAAATGTTTGGGCTTTTATAGAATTACACTATACGACAATTGGATTTTACATCGTGTTATATTAGTAAAGGTTTTTAAAAAAAAATTCGTATCATAATCCCAACATTGCAAACGGTTTTTTAAGTCCCGCTTTCATAGATCCTCACCAATATGGAGTGTCAACTTTCATTATTATATTGATATCGGTAGATTTAGAGAAATTGCCACATTTTTGAATTTAATGAAATAATATCTGATGCCTGATCTCATATAATGCCTGATCTTGACTTAGAATTTCATGTAAACGATATCGTATACCAAATTTAGGTTCTTCAAATGTTAAGGTAATTTAAAAAATGTTCCGTGATTCCATTTATTTTGCTTCAACAAAACGAATAAGAAAATAAGAAAACGAAAAGCTGCATATTTATCTTTTGTATATTCGTCACAAACATATATCATTCAGTTTTCACAATCACCTTGCAGTATGTAATTTAAAAATATTTTATTGTTTAATTGAATTTTCTTGCATTGCATTCTGGTTCCAACGCCTTGTCGTAAATTCCACAAATTACTGCAATGTTGAAAAGTTTACAGCTTTGCGGAATTTTAGATTGTAATGTTCCATTTAAAAGGAGAACACTTTAAAACAGGCTTTAAATAAATCGGATCAAACTGTTTTAGTCTGCGTTGTATTAAGCTTTGGAATAGTTTTGCACTATGTACACAATGTAATAAATGAAATAAAAATTGGGGCAAGACAAAGTTTCTTCAGAGAAGTGCAAAGTTCTAACAAAATTATCAAAACGAATGAATGGGTGTTTAAAATAGTTACACAAAGATAATTATGTTTATCACTGTATCACTGATTAGAAGGCTGGGAATTAAATAGTACAAAAGAAAGTAGTTGTTAACTATATATGTGAATATACATATATATTTACCTAAAATGTCTTGCAGCGTATTTACAACATTCTAAGCGTGCCACAAATTTATTACATTTTCACATTCTTTAACACTTTTCCTATTAGTTCATATCATAAGCAAATTACTCGGATACATAATATAAACCACCATAAAAACTAGTTTGTTTAGTCTCGCATTAAATTAAATAAAAACATTTAAATCATTAAAAGTCTAAGGTTAGGAAAATACCACGTAATGGATTTGCCGAATAAGTGGCTGAACACACTATTAACTTAAAAGACTGAAAAGTGTTACGAACTAGCACAAGAAAATGCTACCTGTTTCCAAAATTTGCAGAAAATAACTGTGTTCAAGAAATATCTCAATCGATTTAAATAGCATTTTTTGAATTTAATAAATAAGCGATACCATAAAACTCGGTCACTGCTACATTTATTTACAAATTATTCAAGCATATTTAAAACGCTGGCGCAGGAAAAAAGTCAAGGTTTTGGATATGGGATATGGTTTTTCTCTTAAATTTTATGAAATTTATAAATTAAATCTACTTGTTTTAAATTAACAAATATTAATCTAGGTTAAACCACTACGATGTTTTTAAATTCAATCAATTCCTGGAATTTATTTGTAAATAGCACTAGTTCGAAATATTCAAGTACATTGATTACTTTCAAAATATTTGTAAATGTTTTCACAATTAAAACATGTTATTTATTTCGTACACATTAAAAATAATTTAATTAACCATTGTTTAAACCATCAATTTTATTTGGGTTTAACAGCAAAAACATTATAATATTCATTAGCTAAAAGTTAAAAGTATTGGAAGATATTTTAATCAAAATTATAGTTATTTAGTACACGGTCGAAATAAATATTGCAGTTCCCATGTTAACAAGCTACATTGCAAGTTATACAAAATTTGATAAGCTATAAGATTAAGTTTAACTTCATTAATTTTATATGGCATTCAATTCAATAAAGTACTTGCGTTAATTTTTTAAAGTAGAATCCACCCATTTTCAACACACACCTATAGGACAGAAGATGGCCTACGTGACAATCTGCATGCTTGCATGCACAAGAAGGATTTTTTGTGAACATAAGCTTCTTGCCATTAAAATTAAGTTAAACACAATGCAGCTTGTATGCATGCAGGTAAAAGAACTTATGTATTTCTAAACGTTTTATTCTGGTATACACTTAAAGCAATAACTTCAACACCTAACATAAATATAAGTAGCAACCTTGAAGAAAATACGCCTTTCGAAGATAGTCTTTGGTTTCCAATTTAGTTGAAATTCTGTTTCAATCATACATTTGTGTGCACCCGTGTAATAGACATCACAAGCCTCACATTAAATCTGCAACAATTTTGGTTTTGTCCATAACTTACGTCGGTTGCATAGGTATATGTTTATATTCTTATTAAGTGAATTTACATTTGTTTTAAGTCTGAAGCAAATTTTAATAGATGTGCCGGATGCCGCAATGATTTTCTAAAATCATTAAAAGTTTTATCAACATATTTATTTTTACAATAATTACGAATTATTTAAATATTCAAAGGTTAACCTTGAAAAGCTAAGACAAACCTTTAATATAAATACAAAAATAGTTGAAATTTACAGCATAAAATTCAAGCTACTCATCTCAGGCACTAATTTAGTATAAAATTAAGCAGATTTTATATGGCTTCTACGGGTTTTAAGTGTACAATTTGTTTCAACGTGTTTAGTATGATGAGCAATTTAAAAACACACACAAATATTCATTTGGGAATTTACGAGTGCATATTTTGCGCCAAAACATTTTCAAAACAGTTTACACTTTTCGAACTCTATCGTGTCCACATAAAGGAGAAACCGTTGTTCTGTGATTTATGTGACTCTGAATTTACACACCTGAGTACTCTCAAAGATCATGTAAAATATCACACTGGGGAAAAACCTTTTTCTTGCAAAATTTGCAAAAGGTCATACTCGCTTAAGAGGGGTTTAAGGGCTCATAAGCTGCGCCATAGTATTAATAATAGAAGATATAAGTGCGAGCACTGTGTGAAATCATTTGTAACTAAATCTGAGCAGAAATCTCATTTATTCATTCACCAGAGACAGACCCAATTTCAGTGCAATTTGTGTGAGCAGTTTTTCATAAAAGCTTCATCCCTAGGAAATCACATTCGAATGCATACTGGAGAAAAGCCCTACCGATGTATTGTTTGTTTAAAAAGTTTTTCAAGCAGACAAAATTTGACCAAACATATGAACGTCCAAAATGCCTCAAAAGATAATATTTGCCATATCTGCCAGAAGTCGTTTTCGCGAAATGACACACTGATAAAACATATTAAGGCAGTTCATCAAAAAATCAAGGAACACAATTGTAATTTGTGTGGAAATCATTTTGCCTCCAAATTTGTATTAGTAACACATGTTAGAGTTCATACTGGCGAAAGACCTTACAAATGCAGTAAATGCCCTGATGCTTTTTCACGGTCGGATGGTTTGCTAGAACATGTGTCAACCTTTCATAACTGAGATGCCGAGCGACTTCAAATATTTTCAGCTTTTAAATCTGAAGTGTAATTACAAATAAACTTAACTGATAACTTTGTGTCTTGTCTTCTAGTTTCTAAATTTAAATTTGCCTAAAATGTTTTCGTCTTTATATTTAAAATAAATCGTACTGTTAATTAAACCTACAATCACGGTTGGGGAGAAAAATAAAAACAAAATCTTGTAAAGCTACATATTTGTACAATGTATATCATTTTTCAAGATAAAAACTTGTACGGTGTCAAGAGCAGTTTTATTTCATTAACATTTTGTCCAATATTTCTTCTTATTTCTTGCCGAAGGTGGGTTGTATCAAGATGACTTCAAAGAAATTTAAATGTGGCTTTTGTGACAAAAGTTTTTGTTTCCGAAGTGCATTAAACGCACACAAAACATTCATCTTGAGAAACATCAATGTTTATTTTGTGACAAATTATTTGCATTAGTTACCATTTTATATCGCCATTACCGTATGCATACAAATGAGAAAATGTACGCATGCAGTTTGTGCGATGAGTCATTCTCACATTATTCAGGTTTAAACCGTCACGTAAATTCACACACTGGAGAAGAGCCCTTTAAGTGCAATGTGTGCCAGAAATCATTCGCAGCAAAAAAAGAATCTCGTTTATCATACTTTGGTGCATATAGGAATAAAGAATTTAAGTGCAGTTACAGCAAAAAAATTATTTACATGGAGCAATAATTTTTAAAATCACTTGAACACACATAAAGCAGAAACACCATATCGGTGCGGTTTGTGTAAACGGTTTCTAGGATCTGCTGCTGCTCTCGAAGGCCACATTCTGGCACATACCGGAGTGAACCCCTGCTATTGCAGGTATTGTCCCAAGGTATTGAATAGATATCATGTTTTTTGTTACACAGACTAGACTGAAATATTTGTGCTATGAATATTACATGTAGGAAAGCAATATTCTTCCTGAAGTCGACTAGAATTTAAAAATAAGTTTTTACTATTTTATCATTTTATATAGACAGACTATAATTAAAATATTATGAAGATTATGAAAAGAGCGAAAATGAAAGTGAGTAGTGAAAAATGATTCCTAACTAATGATTGATTTTATTTCAACATAAAATATTTTGAGTAAAATAAAAAAACTATTGTTTCAGGATTGAACCAAAATCTTATTTGTGGTCAATGAAAATAAAACCCAGTCAGTTTATTTATTTATAAACTGTAAATAAGTAGTTTTATTGTAGCAAGATTATGTAAGTTCAGTGTGGAATTATTTATAAGCAAATGTTATCCGGAACAAGTGATTCGAAGATATTTACAGAGAATCATAACAGCCATTCTTTCTTTATAACTTAAAAATACTAATATTTCAATAAATTATAAATTATAAATTATTTTAGTTTCTGAGTGATACAATAATTTAGTAAATCTGCAATTACCTAGTAATTCATAACAATGTTGCATCTATTAGTTTTATACTAGAAACCATTTCTTAGGCAATGTTATACAACGAGCAATGCAAGTAGCTTATTTATGGTAAGTATTCATGTGCAGCTTTACACCAGTTGAATGTGCAAAACTAGCGGAGCACTTCAGACAATTGTAGGGTTTTTCACCAGTATGGACTCTCATGTGTCGTACCAATTCAGTATTGGTAGCAAAGTGTTTTGCACACAGTACACATTCATGGATCTTTACTCCATTATGATGGAAGATCATATGTGAAGTCAAGCTACTAGAATAGCTAAAACCAATAGAACATTTCTGGCACTTGAAAGGCTTTTCCCCTGTATGAAATCTCATGTGCTTCACTAATTCACTTTTAGAAAAAACTTGTTTGTCACACAAATTACATTGATGCTGCTTTATCCGATCATGTACTGCTTTTTTATGCATTTCCATGTCGTGTTTTGTATAAAATGGTTTCATGCATATTCCACAGCTATACGGTTTTAAACCTTTATGAACACTTAAATGGCGCCTTAATTCTTGCGTGGTAAAAAAATTTTGTCGCATTGGAAACAGTTGTGTTGCTTAAGGGCGCTGTGGGAAATCACATGCCTCCTCAGACCACAGTTAGTTGCATATGATTTGTAGCAAAGGTCACATTTATATGGCTTCTCTCCTGTGTCGCGTTGAATGTGTATTTTCAGATTACCCATAGATGACAGAAATCGGTTGCACAAGCTACATTTGAAAGGTGTTTCGGTTTTATGTGTGTTTGAGTGACTTGATAATTGATGTTTATTTATGAATGTCTTAGAACACTGGTCACACTTAAATTCTTTGGTTGAAATATGCAGCAACCGATGTGTCGCAAGACTTGTTCTGTGAGCAAATGTTTTGCTACACACACTGCATGAGAATGGTTTTCCCCCACGGTGTGCGAATATGTGAGCTTGCAAACAATCAACTTGCGAAACAGTACTATCGCACAAATCACAAAAATATGGCTTCTCCTTAATGTGGTATTGATAATGCCTGAAAAGCTTGTACACGTTGGGAGATGTTTTATTGCAGAATAAACATTGGTGAATCTCAGAAGAAGCCATCTTGATATAGATTTCTCGAATGTAATTCAAAAAGCGCTTTTGGAAGTAAGCTTTAAAACCTCTTCCTTTTGATAAGTAAACTGAATTTAAAAAATTTAATTAATTCATAAATTTTTCAAACTCGACTCAGAAGATTTTTTACGAACCTGTAAAGAGTAACCAACAAAATAGTATGACAACATCACACCTTTGGACATGAATCTACTCTAGAAATCGTGTATTTGAGTCCTTTCCCGTGTCTCCACTCTGTATTGTATTCATCACATTTTCTGTGCATGCTGCTTGGTTATAGTTAAATTATTGAGTTATACAAATACCATACATATCTGTAGTTGAAACTCCATATGTGCTTTAGGTTTCACAGTTATGTCGTTCATGGATTCATGAGGTCGAGCTTAAAGTACCTCCTAAGCCCATCATAAACATAACTTCCAAACCATCACACCACATAATATCCATTACCATAATTCATTCAAAGCTTTATGTTCTCCACACATTTTTTCAACTGAACATTTCAACTCAATATATGCATTTTCTCGTGTGTTTGTTTTACCTTTACGGCAACTCAACTTCAAAAGGTACCTTACTTGCAGGTATGTGAATGGAAAGGAAAATTATGCATTTGTTAGGACTTCGAGTGTTCTGAATGAGTGAAAATGCAATGCATACACTATTAACACATACCATGCCCCAACACCACTCTACTCTGTCCTGCAAAATCTTGATATCCTTTGTGTGAAATCTTTTAAAATATTTATATACACTTTTGACTGAACCATTTTTAAACTACATTTCTTTATCTTGTTTTAAACGAAAAAGTAAATTAGGAAGAACATTTTATTATGAAAAGTGGTTTGGAAATTTATTACATTACAATTTTTTGATGACATTTAAAATACGTATGCTCACATTTGTGCCAACTTGTTTAGAAACAGAGAATAAGGATTCGGATTTGACACTTAGACTAGGCCAAAATAAAGTAAACTAACTATTAACCTACGACCAATTTTTTCCCCGTCAAATACATATTTCGCATATTTTTTATGCTCGTCGTTGTGAAGATAATTATGCTTACGTTTCTATCTGCGCATAATATGGTTTACCTTGCATACGTTGCATTTGCCTTTTTGGAAGCAGTATGTGGTAAGTAAATGATTTTAACCGCAAAATGCTTCAAAAATCTATTTTTAATTATAAGCCTTTGCTTCAACTTCAGGTGAAATATAAAACACGCGAGTTGAATGCTGGGTCTTTCTGTATAATTGTGTAGATATGTTTCTACAGGGTACCCAATGCTGTCAAAAGGGTTCATGCAGAAGATTGTATACAAGTAGGAGAATCGTGTTAGTACATGAAATATTGACAAGTATATGCAACTGTTTTGGAGTTATACGACCGTACAGGCAATGCAGAGCTCTTTGGCTTTAATTTCTGATCAAACAATGTCACCTTAAGTAGCGAGTTTTCCAATATTACAATTGCAGTTTTACGTTCATTTGTTTGTCGACAAAGTGATTAAATTTAAAAACCAAGCCAGAGTTCAGTTACAAAACAACAATCACAACGACAGATATCTATTTATGGTACGCTGACAATCAACGACAAGTGTACTTAAAAATTATTTATTGCTCTCACATCATCTACTCTATTCCACAAAATCCCAAGTAGCAGTTTTATTTAGTTGAAATTTTTATCAAATATTTCTGCTTTTTATTTGCAAAGGGGGTTTCAATCAAGATGTCTTCAAACAAATTTAAATGTGGTTCTTGTGACAAAAGCTTTAGTTCCCAGAAAGCATTAAGCTCACACAAAAACATTCATCTTGGAAAATATAAATGTTTGTTTTGTGATAAAGTATTTGCAACAATTCACATTCTTTATCGTCACTACCGTATGCATATAAATGAGAAAATTTTCGCATGCAATTTGCGTGATGAGTCATTCTCACATTATGCAGGTTTAAACCGTCACGTAAATTCACACACTGGAGAAGAGCCCTTTAAGTGCAATGTGTGCCAGAAATCATTCACTACAAAAAGGAATCTCGTTGTGCACCAGTTGGTGCACAGTGGAATTAAAGAATTTAAATGCAATTACTGCCAAAAAGAATTTGCAAGGAGGGATTATTTAAAAAGTCACTTGAACACACATAAAACAGAAACACCATATCAATGCGGTTTGTGTCAACGGTTTCTGGGGTCCACGACTGGTCTCAAATGCCACATTCAAGCACATACTGGAGAGAAACCCTACCACTGCAGGTATTGTCCCAAGGTTCTTGCTAGCGAAGGCGAATTACGACGACACGAAGGTCGGCACACTGGCATCATGCGGTATAGATGTCTAGCGTGCCACTGGAAATTTTCTACCATTCACGAACTAAAACAGCACAAGGCAGTCCACAGTAGAAAAAAAGCGTACTCCTGTGATGTTTGTATGAAAGAGTTCACTCAGAAAGGAAGCTTGAACAGGCATATTAAATCAATTCATTAACAAGCGATTGAGCCAAATTGCAACTAAAACTCATTCTGGCTTCTCATATGTATGTCCTTAACCAGTTAGAATTGCCGAACTGGTTTCAAAAATTCCGATTAGTTGTGCAAAAACAATGTGCAAGCTTAAATAAATTGCCGTGATTTTTTGGAAATAAGCGAGACCAATTAATTTAGTGTCGTCGCAACAAATTTTAAAATAATTGATGTTTGTACATAATTCGCATTTATAATACATGATAACAAGTTTACCTTTGTTAGAAAAGTTAGAGTAACCATCTGGATTACAGTAAAATGAAGTTTTTTTCTGAAGTTAATTTTTTAATGTGAATATTGTATTATACAAAAATAGGGCATAGAAATTATTGGTAAATTTTATTGTGTGAATATTGTATTACACAAAAATATGGCATAGAAATTATTGGTAAATTTTATAGTTGATGTCGATATTGGGGAAAACAAAGAAATAACAAAAAGTAGTAACTGAAAACCACGTGGACTGTTAGACTTTTGTAAAACTTTATAATAGATGCTAAGAAAACAATTTATTTCTTTTCATTTCGACTACATAAAATGTGCTGTTTCATTTATTGTTTCTTATTGCGATTGAACGTGGACATTCTTTACTAAAACTGCCTCGCGACAATGATAATTAATGTGTGCTGAAAAATGAAGTGTAAAAATAACTGAATAGATACCATTTTTGTTACAGAGAACTAAAATTAAATGTTTTGTACTATGAATTACAGTCGAAGTAATTCTTATTAAACACGCAGTACCAGTAAACTAGCAGAAATTTCGTTAGGTTCAGATATTACCTTAAATATGCTCTCTTGATTCATAAACTAAATCTACAAAGTACTCACCGAGTTATAGTTTGTGAATTAATTGCCATTAACAAACAAAGTGTTACCAAACTGTTACAAAGGCTTCCATGATTTGGTAAATTTAACTGACACAAACTTTACTATTTCCAGGTTACCATCAGGCAAAAGTTTGGCCTTACGAGCAAAAACTTTATTGTATTTACAAAGCAACATTGCTCATGTTCATGTCAATCTAAAATATCCATCGTCATCATTACATTCTACATTATTGCATAAAAGCCATAAAGCACCACTCAATATTTCCATATTTGAGTTATATCTCATTTTTACAACTTTTATGCATTGTAATATTCTCTCTACTTCATAATATTTTTATTAGAGTAATCAACCAAGCGGCACG
>JAQFXM010006886.1:0-12621 GCA_034693345.1 Entomobrya multifasciata | reverse complement strand
CATCAACCTCTTGTTTGTGTTTAAGCCAGAGTCAGCCAGATTTTGGTTTAGTTTGAACTCAAACACAAAACGCATCATTTAACTTTAATCTTGTACACAGTGATGTACGTACTCTATTCAACCATTAAATAATCATCAATACGATCATGATAGTATTATAAACACTTTACGTGAGCATGCATGATTTTTTTCCTTATTCATCTCACATCGTAAATGTAATTGTCTGTATATCTAAAACAGTGCAGTGTTATGTCGGGGGTGAGGAAGAGAGTGAAGATGTACAAAAATTCACCTACTCTTGTTGGATTTGTGAGAACGAGGACCAATTTCCTTTTATATCAGTATTCTGCTTGATAATGGAGTAAAGTGTTTAACTTTAATGTTCAATGCGTCATTGCATGCAATAAACGAATGAAATGGGACGAGAACGTGAAAATGATGAATCACTGCGAAAACAAAGTAAAAACAAAACCTAAAAAAGCTTTCTTTTTTTGCATGTAGTACACAAGTACATTGCGCTTTTGTGAATTATGCGTTATCACGAAAGAGGAAAGATACCGACAGAAACGTATTTGAAAATGATTGACTGTTACTGTTATGTACTTTTCACCGGGCCATTGCATGAGGAAATTGCGCATGTACCTGTGTGCCACTGACTGAACGAGTGAGAATAACAAGAAGAATTAGTTTAAGTTGATTATCAGCAGCGTTCTAAATAGATGTCAGAGAGAGGTACAAAGTACAGAGAGAGGAGAATTATGAGTAAATATTATTACAAGCTTTATTTTTTTACAAGATGTGAATGAAAATTAATAGTGGTTAAAACGGTACATCATTTTTTGTATCATCATGTGTCATAGTCATCATCATATTAAGCAAACAAATATGCAGTGTCAGCGCTTCAAAATATTTTTAAGTACTCTTATCCGGCAGTTCACCTCATCCCAGTCAATGTAGCACCCCTCCAAATGACGATGACCTTTGGAAGGATCAAATCCTTCGCGGCCATGGAGCATTCTCCAATTGTCGAAAACCATTGTTTCACCTTCCTTCAATTTGAAAACGAGGAGATTTTCAGGGCTGTAGCATAGCTTCATGAAAGTTATCAGCGCTTCGTAGAGTGGCTTTACATTTTCCAGCTCTACGGGCAAGTATGAGCTTAGCACGTGGCTGCTGTAGGCGATTCGGATTAGACTTCCGGTTTTAGGATCACACCTGAACAGTTAAAAATTATCAAAGTTGTCATAAAATTAACTGGATTACATCAGTAAGACTAGACTTAGTTCTTTTTACTTAGTATTAGTATTACGCGTCAATTTCGCTAGGCAGTAACGTTAGGATGGGATCTATGGTTCAACAATCTTCATATCAGTAGAAAATAGTATTATGAACTTTATACTTACACAAATAATGGTGTATGATGAACTTTGAAAAATTGTGTGTAGTCTGTTCCAATATCGTAAAATTCCAAGGGTGTCTCGCATAGGATTTTATACTCCTCTGGATAGACCTTTTTCATCTGCATTGCTACACGGAAACCGTCTACAAGGTGAGTTTCTCCACCTCGCCCTTCTTCGAATTGTTTAATGCAGTGAAGCAACTGGATGCCTGGAGGATAAGCCATGTATGGAAGATCGGTATGAAGGCCCAGTCGTTTGGAGGTGTATGCTAGGTTAATTGGATTGGGTTCCGATTTTACTGTGAATTCATGCCTTTATAAAACAAGCATAACATTTAGTAAATAAAAAAAATTAGAATTCAAAAGATAAAAATCTTGGGAGCGTTTCGGTGCTAATTTTGTTTTTACCCATAATGCGTCAGGCGAATGAAGCCAATTTTGTTCACCAGCTTCTTAAGTTGCCCCACTTGCAGAGGTGTCTCATCAACGATGAAAACTCCTTGTTTGGAAACCGTTTCCAGCATTTGAAGCATTCTTTCATCGTTCGTCATAATTGTCTGTAAAGTAAATAAGCAATCACACCGTTTTTTCCAATGAAGTACAATTACCCATTAAAAATCATCAAAAACAAGTATATTTTCTAACTACTTTGTAAGAATCCCGATAAAGCGAGTCCTCAGGTCCAACATAGACTGGATTATCTCTTGGTACGATTTTCCGAACAAACCTGTTATCTTCAGTGAATCTCCTTTCCCTGAGCCATCCATCAGTAAAAGTTGCTTCATGACCATCCTTCCAAGTACATTGGATAGCTAGTCCTTCATCAACTATTTCAACAGCCACAATGTGGTTGTCTGGGTCCAGCTCGGTAATTTGCCGAAGTGTGGAGTGCGATGAGGCATGATAGCACGTGGAACAAGTGCAATTGTGTTGAAGAAAGAGCCATGGGTATTCCAAGACATGGTCATCTATAAAATGGACCTGGATTGTGTGTCAAGTAGAAAGACACGAACATTTTCACAGTTAAATGGATTGAACTGCGATTGTAAATTACTTTAAAGAATAAAATGAAATAGGTACCTGTACAGTCTGCCGAGACTTATCAAGTCCCGCAGTCTTAATGGAGAAAGTCACTGCATTTGGTAAGGAAATGGGATCAAGTTCCAGTAAACAACTCATTTTCTCCCCGATTTTTTTTTCGGTTTATGGAATGGGGTAATATGATCTTGTTTGAATGGTCAAAAGAAAAGATTGATGATAGGTGGTATTCTCACAAGGTGGAAACAAGAATTAAAAACTCAAATCGCGATACCTCGCAATTTAAAGCCTGTCTGGTGTCGCGTGGCCTCCAAATGATCAGTGAACTATAATCCTATATCTACAATTGTTGCATATAATCTTACACTTGCATGTGCATCAATCAAAACCATATATCATTCATCAATATATCAGTCAATAATTTTCCTTGCCATTTTTTCACTAAAAGAAGTCATACCGCCACCTGTATTTATAAATGCTGCTAAGTATAGTTCTTTAAATCAATACAACATTCCGTTTTAAGGTAATCAATAAAGTTATCATTTGCAGTGACCTTACACAAATTAATAGCTCTATTTTTCAACATCTTCCCAAAATGATAAATGTGATATGTAATTATGTCTCTCATCGCCAGTGAGAAAAACAAGGATCAGGCTTTATGCTTGTGGTGTAGTGGTTCTATCACCTCATAACATGATGACTCCATTGACTATTGACTCCAAATTCCAATGGTCATAATTGGATTTGAGTCCGGTATGCGGTATTCTATTTTTTATCACGTTTTATACTAGAGCAAAGGTCAGAGGTAGTTTTCTATCATCTATTGATACACGAGTAGCAATTAAAATTTACTGATATGATAAAAACCTAGTTTGAATTGAGGAAAATTACTGAAAAATTTAGTATTGGTTGGTTTTTCATTGGAATCACATGACATGACATTTGAATGAATTATTTAACTGAAGGCAAATAAAACGCATAAAATTTGACTACTGATTAAAGATCACGTTTAAAATCAACGCAAACATGATATGATAACACGAAAAGCGTCAAATTAGTTCCAAAGAAATATCCTTGTTTTATTTCAAGTTTACTTATGAATAATGAATACAATCATTGATTTGTTATGTAGCAATCGATTGGATCAAATCAAGATAAAACAGGCCGATTGTTTGTTCACTGATCATATCATTCGACTTTAATTTTTTGACTGATTACGAAGTACTCTGATTCTGCTGTAGACTTCATCCCAATCAATATAGCACCCTTCTAAATGACGATGCCCCTTGGAGGGATCAAAGCCTTCTCTTCCATGAAGTAGTCGCCAGTTGTCAAACAAAAGAACCTCTCCTGAAAATATATAAATTCCAAAATAAATGTGATTTTGGAACTACAAAAATTCTCAGTCTTTCTGAAAAAATTGGTTAGTACTGACCTTCTTTCAGTTTGAACTCAATTAAATTGTCCTTTCGATAGCATAAATTAGTAAATGTTTTGAGAGCCTGGTATAATGGCTTCACCAAATCCATTTTGACAGGAAGATATGAACTCAAAACTTGATTGCTGTACACAAGCCTTATTAAATGGTCATTTTCAGGATGTCGACTGAAAAAAAAACATGAAATGCACTTCCACATTTAATCATTTTATAAATTTTAGAGTTAGTGATTATCACTGCTGAAATTAGATACTATGCATACACAAATGTTGGAGAATGATGAGTTTTGAAGAAATCAATGTAATCCTTTCCAACATCAAAAAATTCCAGCGGTGTATCGCAAAGAATTTTGTACTGATCAGGATAATCTTTCCTCATTTGCTCAGCAATGCGAAAACCGTCTACAAGATGAGACTGACCCCCTTCACCTTCCATATACTGTCGTATACAATGTAGAAGCTGTACCCCCGGTGGGTAAACGTAATATGGAAGGTCAGTATGTACGCCAAGCCGGGCAGATGTGTAAGCAAGATTCACAGCGTTTGGTTCAGATTTGACAGTGAATTCATTCCTGATTTAAATTTAAAAAATTCAATTTTCAATGTAATTTAAATACAGAATTTGTATCTCTTAATTTTTCATGAAGTTTAAAAAAGTTACCCGTAATGCGTAAGCCGAATGAAACCAATTTTATCAACCAATCTCTTCAGCTCACCAACTTTCAAAGGAGCCCCCTCCAATATAAAAACTCCCATCTTGGCGAATATTTCCAGCATTTCCAGCATCTTCTTATCATCAACTAATACATCTTCAAATGAATCTCTTGGAAAATCAACATCAGCTCCAATTAGCTGTGGATTATCCCTAATAACTTCCTTCCGGTATTTCACATTGTCGTCTGTGAAGCGTCGGTCTACGAGCCAGTCTTCTGTGAACACTGCCTCATGCCCATCCTTCCACTGGCAGCGGATTGCTGACCCATCTTCCAAAGTTTTTACTGTAGAAATTCCATTATCCAGATTTAAATCAGTTAGTTTACGAAGTCGAGATTGGGAGGAAGGATGAAAGCATGTTTGGCAAGTGCAGTTGTCCTGAAGGTAAACCCAGGGGAATTCATAGCTTTTTCCTTCGCTCAAATCAACCTTTCATTTAAAAAAAAAAATTTAAATGAATTCTATCGTTTGTCTTGAGTCATAGTCATGAATAACTATACTTGATTCTTCTGAGATTTACCTTCAAAATTTCCCGTGAGTTATCTAAAGATGTGGCTTTTATGGAATAAAATCGCTGGGTGCATTGGGAACGTTGAGAGAATTGCTTCAGGTAAGGAAGCTTTGTGAAGTTTTTCAATAGTTGTCTCATCTTGACCTAATTTGTGCGAATAAAATATGTTACAAAGTTACAAAAGATGTGCATGCCTTACTGACGAATGCAGATTATGAATGATGTCAACTGAGTGGGATTAAAGACAGCAGAAAGTCAAAATTAAAAATTCAAGTGGTCCTCATCTGCTATCTCAAATCAAATGCTTATCCAGGAAATTTCAGGACAAAAATATTAAACATTTACACGAGAGGGTCTTTAAGAAATTAATACCATTTTGGTAGCATAATATGCTGATAGATAATGACTGGTTTTTCGTGCGAAAGGATTATTTTTTGAGTTGAGATAATCGTTTCTATCCATCACACATTGCATGCATTGTTTTCTAATTGGGATTAAGACTACTTCTTAAGAAAATGTGTCTTTTGTCTACATGTACAATTGTGACCTTTGGACTTTTAACAAACAAAACTCTTCCTGATTACTCAAACACCAGAGATTTATGTTTAGGTTCTTTCGTTGGTTCTGTGATAAGATAAAAATGAATTCTTAAATGAAGGAATAAAATAGTATGCATCAAATTTTGATTACTAGTTGAAAAATTAACCAAAAGTAGATTATTTTGTTTAATCTTTAAATAAGCTTATATAATGGCGATTTAAACGTATCTGTTACAGCTATACTTGCAAATGATATTTCGTCTACCAGATATGTGTACGTGTACGTAACGTAACGTCACATTGTAAAGTTTTTGGAATTTTTTAAACATAATAACATGGGTAACTTTAATCTACAAACTATACATGTAAAAGTTAAATGAATCTTACGCATTCGCTGTACAATTGCGATTTTGAAGTAATTTACAGATTTAGCTATTAATAACATGGAATAATTTTTTGCGTTCGTTTTATTTCTACAATCTAGTCGTATTGTATATAACATCAAAGTGTACGAAAATTTTGATTGTATAAATTCATATAATTATTCTATTCTCTATCTTTGTGTATTCATTAAAAAGATACCATTTCCGACATGAGACAATATATATTTTACATTCCAGGCATTGGCATTCCAGGCATAGGCATTTGTGGGGGACTAGTTGGATATGGAACTGATGTCGAGAAAGAAGTGCGTCCTCTTTGCGATTGTGTAACTAATTCAGCCATTTTTTCAGTCTTCAGACGACGCATATGAGCTTTACACCGAAGAGGTTCAAACTGACTAATGAAAGAATCCACATCTAATGAACCCTCCAAGAACTCTTCAGATACTTTATCGCTTTCCTCCTCTGCCTCCATTGCTGCAGTCTGGAGAAGTGCATGTGTGGTGTCCAATGAAGTCCGTGAATACAATGACTCTAATAAACAAATATAAATACTCAAGGTTAAAATGGGCACACCAATGCAGTGAAATAGCAAATAAATTAGGAAACTATCCAAGCATATTTAAAAAATGTGCATCTCACCTAGCTGAGCACGTTTAGTCTCCAATTCATCAGTAATACCACGAGCCTTCTCGTACAACTCCATCAGTGCTGCCTTCCCTGTCTTTAATTTTGGTTCAAAACTTAAATTGAACTCAGCTAATGATTTATTGCTTGCCATCAGCATGTCCTTCTCTGCTTCCCATTTTTTGACCTTTTAGAATAATTAAGAAAATTGCCAATGTCATAAGATTACTACATACACATAACATACATGTTCCCCATCTACTTTAAGTGTATGGCATCAAAACCATGTGTTTAATTATGGTTTTGTATTGGACAGGTACCTGCGACAAATTCTTGAAATACTCATCAAAAGTATTCTCATCTTCAATCAATCTTTTCAACTGGTCATCCGGAAGATTTTGAAGATCTCTCACTGCTTCCTCCACATCACCAGCTGCCTCTTGCGTATATTGCATCATTTTTACAAGTAAAACAATCAAAATCTTCCCTTTAACTCTTCTTAAAATCCAACCTACCACCCTATTTTTCAAATTACACTAATTACTTGCCACAAAAGCAATGTCTTGTTTTTGTACGATAACCACTTGATCCACAATTTGTGCATTCATCCCCGTTTGACAAACACCTTAACACTTAATTCTCTCACTTTTCTTTAAACGAAGGATCATTTCAGTTTAAATATCAACTAAATCAATGTATTCCAATTGTCGTTATCAAACAGTGAGGTCAAATTCATTAAAAATCAGATGATTCCAAAAATCGTACAATTACATACATTGACACAATTGTGCAAAAGGCGATTTTCTTGATTCAGTTTTGTCAAGATTGCTGTAGTCTACCGTCTACCTACCTTCAGTAGAAAAATGTTTAGTATGACTCATCCTCCTCATCACATATCACAGTACACCATAAAGCTCAAGCAAGACGCAGAGAAACCTACCCGTGTTAATATTTCACTCTTTTACGTGTACAAAATAGATGTACGTTTAAGTAACACAAAAACTCAAGAAAGAGTGTAGTTTAGTCAGTCAGATTATATGAAATGCCTCTCTAGTTTTGACGTGTAAAATTCCATTAAAGCTTTTGAGAAATACTCTTCCCCAAATAAAATGAATTCATGTTGATAGATGTCTTTGCGTACGCTGAAAAACAAAGACAATCAAATTCTCATTTTTCGGCTAAAAAATAGCATTGATTTCATATTTTTCATCATTTTTACTGTGCATTTTACACTAAATTGCTGCACCACTGAGCATTTTTTAAATTAAAATACAATGCTAATTGTTATACTCACTTATTGCATATCAATCATCAATCATTTAAAAAATACCCACTAAAATATACGTATTTTTGTTCTAAATCTCATTTTGAGAAAGAACCATTCGATTTATGAATTTCATAACGAATTGCTTCCAAAACTGCATAGTAATCACAATCAGTCATCATAATCATTTTTTAAATTTTAATCTTTAGTAATTGACTTTGTTAATTAAGTTTGTAATAGCTTGATTCGCTTTCCCCCAAAACAAAATTGTAAGTTTGGAAAGGGTTGCGTGTGTGAAAGTTGACAACGTTCACTAAACGTTGTACTTCCAGTACATGTAGTGCAGTGCTTCGTGAAATTCACGCTTTAAGCACTGCATTGCATTGTACTTTTAATTTGCATATTTTGCACAAGGAATGCACAATACGCATGCGTCGAGTTCGAGCCTAGCGAATCGCTATATCACTTCGTTTTATTCCAGGTCGCGATCTCGCGATCTACTCCACTCCACTTCAAACACGTCGTGCTTGTATCAAGTAAAGTGGTAATGAAGAGGACACCATTACGCAATTAATTGCCTGTGCCTTTCTTTGTCTTGGTTTTTTTTTGTTCCTAAATATACTTTGTTGGAAGTTGGAAGAAGGTAGTTTTAACTGTGGGAGCAAATTTCGCTAAAAACTTACAAAAAAAGGTTGTGAATTTCACACTTTTTTAATTTTCATCATTTAACCAGTTAGTTCACTGTGACTCTTTGTGTTTGGACCGTTAATTTCAAAAGCAAATTGCTTGATTTGAAAGAAAAGGTGAGGGGGTATATTTTTAAATACAATTTGTGGTGCTTTTTTAGTTTACTTTTACTTGTGTGCCTGTGCCTAATTAATTTTGAAAGTTTAATTAATTGGTGGTTTTATTTTGTAATTTCAGGGTTAGCAATGGAAATGGACCAGAAGAAATTGATGAAGTGCCTTCAACTGAATCAGTGCCTTGCAAAGGCATTGTCCAAACAAGTGGATGGTATTCCCACGAACAGAAATCAGATTCTTTCACGGACTCAAGCCAAGTTGCTGGATATTCTTACAGAACTTTTGAAGGAATCAAATGTCCAGCCGCTGTTTGACCTTCAAACCGAGCTTTCCAGTATTGTGGCTGCAGACGAGATTGACATGGAAGAAGTCTTCCGATTCCACCAACTTGTTTCCAAAGCCATGAGGATTAATTTCAGAAGGGATATTCTTATCCAGGTCAACATGGAACTTTCTCATGTGATGGTCGATGGTTCTCAGGAGGTGATTCGGGATAAGTTTACTGCTGTCCTTCGTCTGCTGTCCCAAGGAATGATAAACTGTACTGGAAACGAGGAAGTTGAATCGCTCTTTAAATTGAACGAAGCTCTCTCCAAAGCTGTTGCTGAAGAAGCAGAAGAAAAGAAGCTGGATCTACTTGCCGAGGCAAACTTGCTTTTGGCTGAATTTATGGAAGTTGGCTATCCAAAGTTGAATCGTTTAGCTGCCGTGGCCATGGTCGAGAACGGGGGAAACCCAGTAGAGGCAAGTGAGTTGGAAGCAGTGCGGGCAGAAAATGCCAAACTGAAGAATGAATTGGCGGAAATTGTTCGAGCCAAGGAGAAAGACGGCGAGGAATTGAAGAAAATGCATGAACTTGTGTTGGGACTTACTCGACAAACACTGCAGGGGAAGGTGAAAATTGAGGAACTTGAGAAGGAGATCGGGGAAATGAAGGAAGAGTTAAGGGGTCGTAAGGGGGATGCAGAGGCTGTTGTGGAAGGAGGAAGGCAAGGAAGTGGAGATGAGAAGAAGAAGGAAGCCGGTGCTGAAGGACCTGTCGGAAAGGAAGGCGCAGAAGCTGAGAAGAAAGGCGTTGCTGAAAAGGCGCCACGGTCCAAAGAGGCCGAAGAAGAATTCTTGCGAAAGAAGGTGCAGTTCATGAAACAGGTATACATGCCCGAAGTGACTCGAAGAAATAAAAAAGTTGACAATATCAGGTCTGTTCGAAATTCTGCAGATCTTGCATCTCAGAGATAGTAGTTTCAGTTTTTTTATATGAATTAAAATATTGCTTGTAGTTTATTTCAGCAGTTTATGAATTTATGCTATATTGAAATGTTTTAACCATGTGTGATTTGTGTTTTATCTTTGCAGACTGGAGGGACCAAGGATGTCGGTGAAGCAGCACAAGGAGCAGTGATGTCTCAGGTTACTCCTCCAAACTGCCAACCTAATACTGGACCACCGAGACGACAAATGATTGATGACGCTGATAGCATTGGAGAAGAAGAGAAAATGAAAGTATTTGAGGAATGGAAGAAAAGGAAGGTGGGAAAGGTAAAGGTAAAGGTAACCAAATCTGGAGCTAAGGTTGAACCTCAATCCCAATCTGAAATCGAACCTAAATCTAAAAATGAAATTACTGTGAAATTTAATCCTTTGATTTGTAAATTTTAAATGAGGAAAATTTCCTGCATCATTTAAAAAATGACATGTTATGTCTTCACTCTTAATTAATTTTAATCCTTCCTCCATCCATCCAATTAATTGTTTTGTAGAGTCTATCAGTGAATTAATCTTGTGTTAAATAAAATTTAAAATGATATAAATTGTAACGTTTATTCTATATTTTTATTATCATATCAATCTAGTAGACTGCAGACATAATAGATCATATATATTTTGCAACAAAACAGCATTATAGATAGGTAACTAGTCTGGCAGGACTGGACAAGACATATTTATCGTTTAGATAAAAAAAAGTATTACAAAGTTATCATTTTTTACAAATCAGACTTGTGTTGGTGTCTATGTACATTGTACAATCATTATCATCAAGATCATCATGGCATGTCATGGAATATTACATGAAAAAAGAGAGTCTTAAAACCATACAAAGAGGTGTGTTCTGTGAAATGATAGCAAGTAAAAGTCTAGTCGTTAGACAGACATTTGAAAAGTAATTATGGAAGATGAAGTTTAAATTATGACATGCAATGCAATACTTACCCTTTTATTTCGGCTTCTTCAGATTTGAAACCCTGCAGTTTTGGTTATGCATTTTATCTTTGACTAAATAACCACAACACACAAATATAAACTTGTTTTTAATATTTTTTAAAGATAACCTGTGTGCATACATTAAAACATCGTTTATGTCTGGCCTCATTTTTTATTCTGTCTGATTTTCTTTGACGTGACATGAGAAAACATATTCTTAGTTTGCAGTTTTTTTTACTACGTTTTACCTACAACATTGTATGGGTGGCAGTGGCAGAGTGGCAGATGTACAATAATTTGGTTTTGATATCAGCATGAGACGTGACATTTTGATCCTTTTTAACACAAAGTGTTGTTTTCTGCAAATTGTGCACTCAGCATTCCCTTTTAACCCCAAACCAACTTCTCTGTTTGGATTTTTCTGGTCAAATAGAGGAGAAAAAGATAAATGAGGATCCATCCATGCATGTTTAGCTTACTACGTAATTTGCGGACATCAGCGTAAAAAAACCAAGAAGCCAGAGTGACCTAAAGTGTTGAACTTTTAATGGAGACAAAATACATTAACGTGCAGTTTTTTCATAAACCATCATAACTTTTTTTAAACAATCTCTGCCTTCACTTTTTTTTCTTAGTCACACAAAATCCAATAATATTTGATAGTGTGTCTGAGCAAACATACTCATAATTGTAATATGGGTGGTAAATGCAATGGTGGTGTGGTGGTGATTATGATAAACAAAATATGTATCTTAATCTCTGAAAATGGCAAACTCTGCACATTTTAAAAAGGTGACATTTTTATAGGAGGTGACTGACTGTCTGAGTCTGGAAACGAAACTTTCCATTGCATTTTTTTTTTCAACACATAAAATTTATTTCAAGTCTGCATTCTGCATAAAAAATAGAGGATTAAGTGCGTTTTGCCCACACGTTATAAACCACACAAAAACCAATATTTTGTCACTTGGATGCATGTGTGCATATAAACTATTCAGTTTCAGTCATGTACAAATGTTTGAATATAAAGTATGTTTGGTTGGAGAAAAATAAATCCATCTTTCAGTTCCATCCCCTCTCAGCATCTCGTCATTTAATACGGTTGTCGATGTTTATTCAGTAAACAACATGAAAAAAAGTGTAGCGAAGAAAAACTTTTTAAAATAGCAAAAATTCCACACACATAATTTCATGATGAACTTATTCAAACAGTGTGGTAGGGTAGTGCATGGTATTGATATTTACTTTACGAAAAATAACAAGGTTTATGCACTGTGATAAAATGTTGACTTTTTTAAAACCATATTTACTCACTCTTCTGGACTGGAAGTTTATAAATATGTTACAAAATATTATATTCCTTGTTGATTTTTTTGTTGATGTCCGTGTGGATGACCCGACCCAGACTACAATATTTTTCTTGCAGCGCAGCAGACGATAAAACAAAATTCGATCACCCTATTTTTTATGTATATTACGTCTGAGTTTTGTACATTGTGTAATTAAGATTGTGGGGAAAGGGAAGATAAGAAAAAAGTAAAAAGAAGTCGAAAGTGAAACAGACGATAAAATAGAATAAAAATGATGATGACGAAGATCAAGTTAGACTTGGACAGTTTAAGGACCCATAATGATAACAAGGCGTTGTCTTATCGCCAGTGACATAGCAAAAGACGCCACAAAAAATCCCCATTTGAATGCATG